>JAODAL010005230.1:0-146234 GCA_025379985.1 Phyllomedusa bahiana
ATGACCTCCCAGAGAAAACCAGACCGGGGGTAAAGGGGGGGCCCTGAGCCAGACTTGTGGTTTTTGGGCTCTACACTGTCCTGTATAAGAACGGGTTTCATAATTCTGGCGCAGCCCTAAAATCCCCTTAAAAAGCGATTTAGAACTGGTCTATCAGCACCAACGTTCATACATGTCGCCCTAGATCTATATAGTGCCCCTCAAATGAGGAAAGTTACCCAGTTTTCACTAAAATCTAAGCCTTTTCCCCCTCTATCTTTATTTGCTTTTCAAAACAGTGTAACAAAAACCACCGGGAACAGGTTCATTTTTAAAATTTTAATTGGAGCGACCAGGGTGATAAGCCCTTCCCTCACCATTTTTTGTGTCTTCCTTTTGACCCCAACTAAAAAGAAAGAGAAAAAATACGTAAAAACCCAAAAGACAAATGGCCGGGAAAAAAAACCTGCATAAGCAATCTATATTGCCCTTATATTTTTAACTTAGGATAGACACATTTATCCAAGGTAGGTTTACACTCAATTATTGTTACTTTCCTAATGTTCCAAGTATCTTTTAATCTTTCAGAAAAAATTTTCTGATTTTGGCCCACTTGCCCCCCCTGACCCCCCCCCCATCCCCCAAACAAAAAGGGTATTTTGAAAAAAGTGGGGGGACAATTTTTTTTGTTTTGTTTTTTTTTTTTTTTTTTGGTTTTGGGTGTTTTTTGGGGGGGGGGTGGTTGTGGGGTTTTTGTTTTTTTTTTGGGGTTTGTTGTGGGGTTTTTTTTTTTTTTTGTTTTTTTGTGGGGGGGGTTTTGTTTTTTTTAAATTTTTGGATTTTTTTAGGGGGTTTTTTTTTTTTTATTGAAATTTTTTTTGACTCAGGTTGTATTGCACATGTCTGCAAATAATGTAGAAATGAAAAAAACACTTATATCAAACTCTTGTTCGATGTCACATAATTATTTAGATTTGTGAAAAGTGATGTAAGAAAAGATAGGAAAAATGTGACAAGGAAATGTCATTCATATGTTATAGGTGACACATCCCTCAGCATATTTACTTTTACATGCTTTGTGACCCGTTCGTATCAGATGTGACTATAAGTTGCTATAACGTGATGTAAAAAAATAAATGCATCTAAAATGCCAAAATATGCACTCAGCTCTAATGGGAAGTCCTATAGGGGGAAAAGGGAAAGAGCAGCGGAGGGTGCCCACCCTCCATTCGGGCAGTCGGGGGCAAAACGGATGGAGTATAAGGGTCCCAGTTTCGAGACAGCTGTAGGTCCCAAAAGTAGGAACCTGGCCCGTCAGATATTTATTTTTTATGTAATTTTTATATTATATATTTTTTTTTATAAAAAGTCTGTTTTTTTACATTTATTATTTTAAACAGCAAAAGTGCTGCTAAACATGTTTTTAATTGCTATATTAGGCTTTTCCTAAACGCTTAGCCCCTTCAGGGTCATATGTCCAATTTTTTTAATCGCTTAATTAATAAAGGGAAACTCTTTTTAAGATTGCTGGATAAAAAGTCACTTACCATTCCCGTTTTGGCCCCTCGGGGGTTCCTATTTTATTTATTAATTAAATTTATTTTTTTTAAAAAAAAAAAAGGCCTTATTCCAGGGCCTGAACATCGAGGGGGTTTCCCAACATTACAAATTCAAAGAGTACAGTGGGATAAGGGATAATGGAAAAAGGGCACGACAGAAAAGAGAGAGGACCCTACCCGTAGGGTTTTTAAATCAAACAAGGAGGGGAAGAAAACGGGAGGTGAGTGGGCAGACCCATGCCCTGTGGAGGAAGTAAATGACAAATTTTTTGTAAGGTTATGGCAAGCCTGGGAGAAAAGGGTTTTTTCCCCAGGGGGGCTTTTAAAGCGGTGAAGTGGGAAAGTCGGGATTTGTTTGGCCCCCCCATGGATATGCTTTTGATGTTTTTAATTGTGTCTGTGACTTATGTTAACCCTTTAATCCCTCCAAAGAAAAAAAAATTAATCTTCATTTTTCTCCTACCTTCCAAAAGCCAAAAATTTTTTTAATTTTTCCCACCTACAAGTCTGAGGGCTTTTTTTTTTGGGGGAAAAGGGGTTGCATTTTCAAACGGTCATTTATCGTACCATAGAATATATGGGGAAAACCGCAAAAAAAATCAAGTGGGGGAAAATGTGAAAAAAATTTACTTGACCCTTTTGCGGGGTTTTGTTTTTTTGCGGCGTTCAATCTTCGTAAAAGTGATGTTTTTTTCTACAGGTTGATAGATCCGGCAATACCAAACATGTAGGGTTTTTCCCTTATGTTTTGGTGGCTTAAAAAATTCAAAAACTTTCTTTTTTTTAAATTGCGCCGCGGCGCCCTTTTTTGCGACCCAAAAACTTTTTTGTACTAACACCTACGGGCCATGAGGGGGCATTTTTTTTGGGGGGAAGTGATTTTTATTCTAGCGTTTGAAGCATGCACTTTTTTTTTTGTCATTTATTCCCAATTTTTTTAGGGCATGAAATGATAAAAAAACGCAATTTTGGAGTTTGGAATTTTTTTCTTCTACGGTGTTCAGCGTATGGGATAAATGATGTTATATTTTTTTTTTGATTAACAAGTAAAACTTTATTTGAAGGATCAAGAAAAGGTACAATAGCATATATGTTACATAATATGGCTAACCGCCACTACCATAGTAATTATCAACAAAGGATAACATAGTAAAACACGTGTGCAATTACATGACTTTCATCAACAGACCCGTGAAGATATATGGGAAAGTACCTAAGGTTTCACTCAGAATGAAACTAACCTACCCTGCAACAAGCAGGGAACAAATACCAAAAGCATAAAGAGCATCAACAAAACATTTTTGTTATTTCAGTTGTTCAGGAGAGCTAGATATAGCCCGATAAAGAGGCCAAATGATCTAACAGGTAAGTATGTTCCACAATCCTTGCACAGGTTACTCAAAAACAGGAGTTAGCAGAAAAGACAACGCCCAGGACGACCGTATCTCAGGGACTCGGGGACCCTCATATTCCAGAGCCCTCAATGGAGCCACCGTGCCAGGGGAGCTCAAGCAACTTCCCCATATCTTATCAAATTTGCCCTCTTTATTCCTATGCCAATTTCTGATGTGGCAGCATGCCATTAATCAGTCCCATCCACTCAGCCACCGAAGGGGTCTCGCAGCCAGCCATGTTCGCGCTATAGCCTTCAGTTGCGAAGGTATATATTGACCGCGTACCCAAGCTATCAGGCTCGGGTCCGAACAGACAAACCATGGGGGTAAGTGGGATCGGGCACCCCATCCTCTAATTTAGGAACTGGATAACCTGGGACCTAAAGCCCAACACCTTCGGGCAAGACCATATTAGATGTAGGAAGGTACCCGAAGTTAGATGACACTTAGGACATTCGTCCGCATACCCTTGCCTAAACTTACTAAGCCTAGAAGTGGTGTAATAGGACCTGTGTAAGATAAAAAGCTGGGTCATTCTATCGTTCAGGTTAGAAGAAACCCATTTAGGAGAGGAAACACATGTCTCCCAGTGTTCGTCCGTCATAGGGCCCAGGTCCGCCTCCCATCTCCTCCTAAGGCCATCCAACGACCCCCCCCTACTGGGGTGAAGAGAGAAATGCGTAGAAATGAGAAATTACATGAGCAGTCGGAGGGGAGAGAAGCAGCCGCGGGAATGGAAATGTATTAAACACTACCCCGGTATGACCTAACTGTGAAGTGACCGCGTGCTTTATCCTAAGATAAGTAAACAGCTGGGACGAGGGGAGGCCAAACTCATCCTGTAGTTCTGGAAAAGGTCGAAACCCTGAACCAGAATACACGTAGGAAGTATACCACACCCCCTGCGCACTCCAGTTCACCTCTGAGGACATGCTAAGCAAGTCCGGAAAGAGTCTGCAGTGCCATATCGGCGAGAATAAATCAACACCCTCAGAGTAGTACAATGAGCGTACCTTCTGCCAAACCAAAAGGGTCTGCCTCAGGATAGGGAAATCACGCAACCTGCCCCTTGCAACAGCAGTGCCACAGAAATGGAGCTGCAGGGGATTTAAATACCCTCTATTAAATAGGGAAACAATCAAGGTTTGGACTCTGTTCTGCTCTTCATTTCCCCACCTAGCCAGGTGCGACAGCTGACCTGCCAAGTAATATAAATTGATATCCGGAAGGGCAGCCCCCCCTTTGTCCTAGGGGGCAGTTAAACTGTTCGATGCTACTCGATGTCTGCAGCCCTGCCATATAAATGAGAGTACTAGGTTCCGAAGGCGACGAATTACACTAATGGGGAGATACACCGGGGCTTGCTGGATAACATAGAGTATTTTAGGTAGGAGCATCATCTTAACTAAGCTAATACGTGCCGCTGTAGAAAGGTGAAGTTTGTTCCAGTTATTAATTTTGTTTTGCAGGAACGCACAGAGGGGGGAAACGTTCAGAGCTTCAAACTCCTGGACAGATTTAGATATCTGTATTCCCAAATAGGTAATGGAAGAGGCCCAGACCAACGGGGAGGCTACCGTATCTGCCGTAGGGACGGATGAGTCAATTGGCAAAATTTTAGATTTCTCCCAGTTGATCAGTATACCAGAGAACGACCCAAATTCCCTAATAATCCCTAAGGTAGAACTCAAGGAGTCCTGTGGGTCCGCAAGGTACAACAGAGTATCATCAGCGTATAGGCTAATTTTCTCACAAATAGAAGAAGCCGATAGACCTCTAATGCATGCATCAGCTCTAACTTTGACCGCCAAGGGCTCAACCTCTAAGGCGAAGAGTAGGGGGGAAATAGGGCATCCCTGCCTTGTCCCACGATGTAAAGTAAAAGGCTCTGAAACCCACCCATTTACCGCTACTCTGGAGATAGGGTCCATATACAGCAATCAAATCCAATTTATAAAGGAGGGGCCAAAACCAAATGCTTCCAAAGTGAGGAAAGGTAGGACCATTCGATCGAGGCCTTAGCTGCGTCTAGACTACAATTCTAGAGCCCACCTCGTCGTGGGTAGCTTGTAAATTTGTAAACAATTTGTAAACAACCATTTTAAATTTAACGCCGTTGACTTCCCAGTCATAAACCCCGTTTGGTCCCATGTAGACCGAAAGAGACCTTTTGGCCCCCTACGAGTAGTTTGGCCAAGATTTGAGTCCGTTGGGAAAAGAAATTGGAGATAGGACTCACAGAGTGTTGGGTCCTTCCCAGGTTTGGGGAGTCTACGATAATGGCCTCAACACGGGACGGAAGCGAAAAATTCCGATAGCGTCGGGTTTTTACTTCCAATAAATGGGGGGCAAAAAGTCCCTCAATCCCTATAGAATCGATGGGAACCCCATCACCCCCGGGTTTTAGCTTTTTAAAAGGAGTGGATGGAGTCAAATTCCTGCTCAGTAATAGGGCTGTCTAGGAAATATCCTATCGTCTCCCGACGAGGGGGAACCCCAGGCGTAGATAGCCCCTAATCTAAATTTCTGAAACGGATCTTAGAGGAGTCAAAATTTAAATGCGGAAGCCTCAAGTAGGGCCCGGGGGGTCCCAGTGAAATTTCCCCTTGCAGCATAGAAACGAAACAGGGGGGCTCGAACCCCTCGCGCCATGCTCCAAAGCTTACCACACTTTTCCCCATCTCAAGTGGGTTTGCCTATAAAAAAGGTTTTTTCTGACTTTGGAATGCAAACAAGATGGAAAAGTCTGGCCAATAGCCTTTGGGCTTATTTTCATTAGAGGGTCTCTGGTCAGCAAATTTTTGCCTCTTTACGTCCCTGCTAGTAAGCCCCCGGGGTGCGCCAACCCCTTTTAAAGATCGTGATAGCGGACGAAAAACCCCCGCGTATGCCTTAAAGAATCCCACCGCGTCACTGATGCTGACCCGGTTATCCGGGAAAAATACACGCCACTTGCGGGGGAAGTACTTGTAGGGGGTTTTAAAAAATTTTGTAACCAGAAGGGTTTTAGACCCACCTGTTTGGAGGCATGTTACCCGTTAAAAAAAATTACCGGGCATGATCCGAAAGGGAGCGGCAAGATTTTGTACCGACCCAAAAAGTGGGAGTAGGGACAGGTGGACGAGAGATCAATCCGTAAAAGCTTTTAAAATTGGTTGGTAAAAAACAGGAGTATACGGGCCGTGGGATCCGGGAGCGCCAGGCATCACATACCCCAAAGTCCTTCAGAAAGGATTTGTAGGTGGGGGGAAAGGATCCAAGGGGCCTGGTAGAGGGTCAAACCCGGGCGTTAAAACCCTCCAAAATATCGGACAAAAGGGGTGGAGGCAAGACCCCCAAGACCTCTTTAATTACTACGAAAATAAGGCGGGGGGACTAATGCCCACTAAATGAACGGAAATAAATAAGGAACTACAGCACAAGTCCTTTCCCCGGGGTCATCCATACCCCCTTTGTTAAACTAAAGAGAACCCGTAGGGACTGATTAAGATGGGAGGACCCCCCGGGCACCATTTGTGAACGTCGAGTGATGGGCCAAAACCTACCCAAAGGGGCGACTCAACAGGGGCAACTTATTGGTTATATGAGTCTTTGAGGCACACGTGTACATCTGCGCGCTCTCAGGAATTTAAAAACTTGGGCCCCTTAAAGCGGTCGTTTTTAAAAACCCCACTTCCATTCAAAAAGAGATTCGTTATTCGCCTAGGGACAATGTAAAAGGAAATATGCACAAGATATTGAGGCCCCGCCCTATAAGAGCCAACAAATCACCCATACATAAAGCATTGGCGGAAAAAACCGGGGGAAGCAATTTACTCGAAAAAAAAGGGACCAAAAAAAAACCCCAACCAATCCCATTACCCCCCTACCTCGTTACCAAAGGGACAAAGATTTTGGGTCCCCGAACAGTTCCCCAAAACGAGTATGAAAAAAGGAATAGAAGGTCTTCAAAGACAGCCAGGAAGTCCCCCGGGTCCCACAGCCGCGGAGGTACAACCCCGTCTAATGCAGAATATTTATAACAGCATATGCTTTTAACCAAGTTTAAACGATGAGGACAATAGAACACAAATGTAAATGGCGTCACCCCTCAGGGGTGAAGAGAGGGGGAAACGGAAGAGGGAGAGGGGGAAACGGAGGAAAAAAAGAAGTGGGGGGGAGAAAAAAAAAGGGGGGGGAGGGAGGAAAGTGAGGGGGGGGGGGGGAGGGTGAGGAGTCTGGAGACAATGCAATTTTTCACTACACCACAAAGTCGGGCCCGCGGATTTTTAAAACGATAGCGTAGAGAGTCATTCACTGGATGATTTGGCGACTTCTCCCACGGGTTTTCCAACCCATCGATGGTCTCTTTCGGAGACTGAAAAAGAAAGGGCTTATTTGCGGCCATCACCTTCAGTCAGGGGTAGAGATTGCAATTTTTTAAAAAGGGGGTTTCCGTACTTTTGCTTGGCAAAGAGGAACAAGGCTATTTTCTTTTGAACTTCCATGGAAAAGTCAGGGTAAACTAACCTTGGGGCGGGCCGTTGGAACAGGGCCCCCCCTCTCTAAGGCCGAGAACTGCTCTCTGTCCTTTAGTTTAGGAGCTTAGCTATAAATTACGTTTTGGGGGGGGGTCCGGGTTGGGGGGGTTTGGCGTATCCTATTCGCCCTTTCTACCGCAAACATAGTGAAATTTTCCCGCCATAAGTGAAATAAAAGATTTTCCAGAAGAATTCGGGGGGCGGACCCCCCGCACCCCAGGGAGACCCCATAAGGAATTACAAAACCCCCTCAACCTGTTCCCTGATCATCCAGGTGCTGGTGAAGTTTGGCAATGTTTTCCTCGCTTTCCAGACTTGGGACAGTGGGTGGGTTGGTCCCCCAGTGTACTGACTTATTCTCCACCTCTTTTCCCTTCTCTGTTTTTGAGCACATGCCCAGTAGGGGAGAGATCCCCCTTTTTCCTTTTAAAGGGGGGTAGGGGTTGGCATAATGAATGGCGGGGAAGGATTTTTAAGGTTTGGACTCGAGGTTCCGTGTCAGAATCCCATGCCCCGGGGGCGGCCCCGCATGGGAGACACTGAGCCCCCCGTTCCGATTGGGGTGGGGGGGATCTTACGCGGGGAAATTCTCCAATTTCTCCAACGACTTGGGTGTTGGGTTTGGGGGGGGGGGGCCATAAGAAGATAAGAGACACAGAAAACAGCGCGGACCTCCGCTGGCTAATACAAGGAGAGAAACAAAAAACTGAGGGGTAGGGTGCACAAAGGGGCTTTCCCGTTGAATAGAGACAGCTTCACTTTATAGACAGCAAGGAAGAGTCCAAAGGGGATGCGGTTGGCCTGCAGCCCAATAGGGGTGTGAGCAGGCAGTCCATCCACGGGCGCACCCGAGCACGACCTAACGGAATCTCACAGCACACACAGCCAGACAGGGGGGTATAGTCCAGGTAGCTTACAGTATGTTGGCGCAGCGTTTATGGTTCACGGCACACACAGCAGCACCCAAACAATTTACAGATCACTCCTAGTCCAGTAGAAGACGGTCAAATACTGCAAGCCGTATATATACTTTCCACTGATGTAATGGTAAAACAGTCCAGCCTGACACTTCCCCGGACGGACACCAGAGGGCGACCAAGTCCATTAAAGAAGAACACTGCTATGTGAAGAGGAATGCAGGAGTGAGGGGCAGTATGTAACTAAGCAGTTGTAGTATATTGGATTAGAATCAGGACCAACTGTTAAAGTCTCTGCAGGATATATAGCAGACTTGCGTAAAAATGGGCACGTGCCTCAGAGTCCCCAGACTTGAATACAGCTGTCGTGGTGGGCAGTAAAGATGGCGGGACCTCGCGGCCCTTATAGATAGGGATACAGTACTCACAATTCTGCACAGGGCTCCCACTGTACCAGACACGAGCCACCTCCGGCTCCTCACCACACTGCCGCAACGCCTCGCGGCGGGCCCGCCACGCGACTATCGGTGTCTCTTAAATCGTCGGGGCGCAGCTGATCCACAGGAGCCATCAGCGGGCAGCGCAGCGACAGCGGTCCACGTCGGACCCAAGCCCAGATGCGGGTCGCGCTCCAGTTCGGCTGTATGGGCTCACGGGCGCAGTCCAGGTCACTCAGGCAGCAGGGGCAGGGTATTCTCTGCAGCACTCCCTTCCAGACCCAAGAGTGCAGGCCGCACAGTGATGGTCGCACGTAGGGAGGCTGTATTCCCACTCGGGGCACTCTGACCGGTTGCGGCTGCGGACCAGATCTCCTCCCGCACCGCTGTCTTTTCTCTCCCGCTGCAGCGCCTCAGACACAGCCGCCGGCACTCTGAGAAGCGCGGCGTCCGCACCACAAACCGGCCCGGCCGCGCGACGGAGGGTCCCAGCGATGGACAGGGGAAAGTTTTCACCTCGGTCACGGGCCCGGATTCGCCAGTGAGGATCCGGTTGGTCTCCGCAGCTCCCCAAAATTGCCCCGCGGGGGTTCCAGGCAGAAGGGGACGGCCGCACCCCCGGGTGGCAAGAGGGGGGGGGAATCGCGTGCAGCAGCTGGCCGGTCCTCTTTGGGTCCCCCCTCAGCCCCGCCAGGGTCCCCGGATCAAGAGGGGTCTTCCAAAGGCAGGTCCAGTCAATTTTCAGCAGGATATAGGCTGGACCGCAGGAGCTCACTCAGCACGCTTCCGCTCGCAACGGCTGCCAGGCTACGCCCCCAATGATGTTATATTTTAATAGATGGACTTTTCGGATGGGGCGAAAACCAATAGGGGAACTTTTTTATTATTTTGTTTCTTTTATTTTTTTAAATGGGGAGGGGGGTGATTTGAACTTTTAATATTTTTTAATCTTTTTTATACTTTAAAACTTTTTTTTATTTTTTACTTTTTTTTGGTTCCTTGGGTTTTCCCCTAGGGATGCGATCATTTATAAGCCTAATGCATTGCATAGACAATGTTTTGGGTTGTCCCAAGGGTTCCCGTCCCTGTTCCCCGATGGAACCCTGCGATTTCACCGAAGGGGCTCCGATCGGAGTGAGGAACGGTGCACGGCGCTGTTTTCATTGATTTAGAAAATGTTACACAACACGGGGGGGTTGGGGGGGGGCACTGCTAGGGGTTAGCTGTAATTTTAGACTCCCCTGCCGCTGCGATCTGTAACAACCTTAACGCCACCAGGACATACCTATACATCCAGCTGGGTTAAGAAGTTAATATATAGGTAAAGTTTTTGGCTCATCAAGGGCTAGGCTAAACTTTGCAGTTTGGGTTGTCAGTGTTTGTGGTTTATTATTTTTGCTGATTTCTTGTACTTTAGCCTCAATTATAAGGGGAATACATCCTGTAGTACTTACTGCAAGTGATCTGGTTTTTTTAAGGGGCCTGCATCATCTGAAAACTTCTTTGATTACGGGTTGGGAAGCAGGAAGCTGGAGGGCTTCCTGCTTTTCTGTGTATTCAGCATTTATTGAGCACTGTATATACAACATTCATGAAGGCAGGGACGGTAAGTCACCCAGCTGTTTATAGTCAATGAGCAGTCGGTCTAGTTAAATTTGATCAGGGCTCCTGACAGCATAGCCAATACAGCCCTGATGGCGCCCTGGGGTGTGGACATAAAAAACTCCCCCTCTCCTGAAGTCAAAGGTCCTACCATCTTATGCATTTGAATGTAAAATTATATCCAAACCAGGTTAAGCCAAAGCCATCTCTACTACTGGGGTATGGTTGTGATTGTCAGGAGCGATGGCTCCTTTGGTGATGAATAGTTGCGGTGCAACAACGCCCCTAGAATTTGTCATTTCTGTTTAATAGCCATCGTTAGGGATGCGCAGCAGGGCGGGTTTTAAAGCTGCCAGTATACTTGGGGCATGTTAACATGGTGTGTTTTTCTTGGGGAAAATTAATTGTGAAATTTCCATGCAGTCTGTGTGTTTTTTTCAGTGGTAATTATTCTTATTTTTTTCAGTTCCTTGCACTTTTTTCCCATTAAGGTCAATGGAGTAGTAAAATCTGCCTGCAATACACTTTTATTTGATGTAGATTAGGCACTGATTCCACACAGGATATGTTCACATGATTGAATTTAAGTGCCAAAAGTTTCAGTGCTCAATCAGTGTGGAATTCATGTTTTTTTAAACAGTGCAGTAAACGGGATTTTTGGATGGGTTTGACGTGATCTCAAAGTCAGATTTTCACCATGTGAGGAAATGCAGTGTCAGTTCTTTTGCACTGCTGAATTTCTTTAAAAATAAATCAGCCCTGTGGAAAATCAATGTAGTGTACTCTGCTACACGGATTGCCGAGTCTGACGCACTGAATTGGCATCAGAATTAGCATCCAAATCAGTTGTGTGAATGTAGCCTTAGGCCATGTTCACACGGCTTAATTGTGCGACGTATTTCACCTGCAATTACGCCCTGGGTACGGGGGCGGGGCGTATGCCCGCCGGCCCCATAGACATGCATTATCCACGGTGCGTTTTTGCCGGGGTAAGTAGATGTCATTCTCCCCCCGCTCGCCCTATTGTGCGAGCAGGGAGAGGGAGTAATCCATAGTTCTCTATGAGAACTGTAGATTTCCGTAAAGACTGGCGATTCACCCATAATTCGCGCGACGGGACGAAATTTCGGATGAAAAAACGTCCCAAAATAAGCGTGTGAAATAGCTTAGGGTAATTTACATGGGTCTTTCGGGGGTAAATTTTGTGCAGTGCGCCCCCAAAAACGTCCCGCATGGTAAAAAAAAGCTCTGCCCAAAATTTCAGCGGATAATGAAAGTGAATGGGGCCATATTCTTGTAAACACACTGCGTCTTGCGGCGTGCACAGGTACGCAACGTAAGATGCCGTGTAAACATACCCTTACCCTCCTAGCTTCAATTCAGCTCTGGGTACTACTACACTGAGTCCTGAGGCTGTCAGTTCTAGTAGGCAGTGTGCAATAGTGTATACATTGTCTTGATTAAAAGATAGGTGGTAAAGTTGGTTCACTTTTTTTCATTACAACAAATACGTTTTTCTGAGATAAGCCCAGTTTTTCAGCACAAAAAAAAGCGCTGAAAAAACCGACCCGGTTTTACTCGAGTCACTGTCGGGCTGGCCCAAACGCATCAATGAAAAATTTCCACTGGGGAGTAGAAAGCGAGCGCTCCGTGTCCCCAGTGGATGGGGGGCTGCAAAATGGGCTGTCCCGGGTATCGGAACAGGGGCCCTGTGTATCACGTGCCTGTGCGGCCTGTGACATCACGCGCTCTGTGCCGAGAAGCGGGGGGGGCGCCCCGGAGGCGGAGCAGCGGGGGATCGAGGTAAGTGTTTGTTTTTTGTTTTAAAATCCAAACCCGCTTAGGGGGGACCTATAATGCCTATGAGGACCTTACCGCCCCATTTAAACCAGACAAGGGTTTATTTTGCCCAAGCGCCGGGGGGAAAACTGCCATAAATTCAGGGGCAAACCCTGCCATGTCAGGGAATTTTTTGCAGAAATTTTCCCCCCATGAACAAAACCCCCCGCCTTAACCCGCAGAGGCCATCCTGTTTTGAGGCCAAACTGCCTATACCTGTTGAGGACCTATACGCCTTTAAACCTGCCTATGGGGGGACTACGCCTTTCCAGCTTATATTGCAATTGGGGGACTTTGCTAAAAAAGCCTAATTGCCCTATGGGGGAAAAATGCCTTTTCGCCCCTTTGGGGGGTAAAATGCCCATGAAATTTATTGGGTTCCTTTTATTTTAAATTGCCATAACCCCCTTTTCCCCCAAAGGATCTCGAGTTTTTTCCTTTTTGGGGGCAAAATGGTGTGGCTTATTCCCGGGTCGGTTTTATACTCAGTTTTTGGTAAAAATGAAAAGTTAAAAAACCCTTTCCCCTTGGTTTACCGTTGATTTTCAGGGGTGTAAATTTCGCCCCAAAAACGGGGTGGGGCCGGGGGGCGGGGCGGGGGCGGGTGCAGGGGGCCGGCCCATAGACTGCTAGTAATTCACATGTCAATTATCTCCCCGCCCGGCGGATTCGCCGAGCAGGGAGAGGAGACATAATCCATAGTTCTCTATGAGAACTGTGGATTACCGTAATGACTGGGACGTTTTCAGCCCATAATTTGCGCACTCCGGCGCGTAATTACGGACTGAAAGACATCCTGGTTTAAGCCATGTGAACATAGCCTAAGGCTATGTTCACACGGCTTAACTGCGGGAAGTAATTACGCCCCGCAAATACGCCGTGTGGCCGGGGGCGGGGCAGGAGCGGGGGAGGGAGCGGGGGGCCGGCACTTCATTAGCCTTAGGGTGTGTTTACACGGCTGATTTTCAATGCTGAAAATGTTAGTTTGGAATACACATATAAAATCCACTCTAAGGATATGTTCACACGCTGTATTTGCCGAGTGTACTTTGCACGTAATTGTGCTAAAGCACTCATTGAGTGCTATGTAAAACTCTAGTATTTCCCGGCGTGTAATGTATGCAGTAAAAAGAAGTGATGTCACTTCTTGTGGGTGCTTGCGTGCCAAGAAATACTAAACTAATAGGAGGTAGGGCTATTGCGCTGTTGAAAGTACACACTGGCCAGCATGTACTTTCAACAGCAGCCGTATTGTGGCGCGTACTTGCATGCACCGCAATATGCCGTGTGAACATACCCTAAGTTAGCAGGGATTTTAGGCATAGATTTTCAATTGTAGATGTGGTTTTGATGCTGAATTTAGATTTCCAGTGTGGGCATTTCACAGGCAGATTCAGCGTTGACTCAGGCCTGAATCTGTCTGAAAAATCAAAATTTCACTTTTTTTGATTGGTGGAGAAAATCAGATGCCGATTTTCCATTGGGTTTGGAATAGTAAATTTAAGCGTCGTTGAAGTCCGCATTGTCTAATACATTTATAACAAGTATTTTTTACTAAAGCACACGCTTATTGCATATTATTTAAACTCTTACTTAGACATGTTTTTCAGAATTGGTTTTCCAGACAATTTGCAGTCACATTCATGCGCATTGGTTTTGGAAGTGGATCTGCATTAATATCCATGTGCAATACACGTAAAAATGTTTTGCGTGCTTATAGCATGATTAGCCATCCCATTCACATCAAGACCAAAGAATGAGCATGCTCAAAGCTTTTTTTTACTGCTTGACAATTTTAAAAACCACATCCCGAAACTACAATGGGAATAGTTTTCTGTCAGTTTTCGACAAGGATTTTTTTTTTTTTTTTTAAACATAATTTTTTATTAAATTTTACAAAAAAAAAAACAATAATAATTGTTTTCCCTTAGATTTAATTTTTCTACTCACACACAAAAATAATATAAGGCATCATTACTAAAGATAACTCGACAAGATTTTAAGGCGAAATTTTTGTATAATTCCAATTTTAAAAAATTGAACAAAACCTTAAAGGGGTCTTCTGGGGGTTAAAAAAGCCATTGGGCGTAGGCCCGATAAAAAATAAAAATAAGACCAATTACCTCCTGGGGCGCTCCGTTCAGTCCCCCCCCCCAGCGCTCCCGGGCATCCCCCCCGAAGCGTAAATGAATTGTTCACCTGAGGTGCAGCCAATCACAGGCTACATCGGGTTTCATCAGGGACATTTTGGGGGTTTTTAATGGCTGCCCTTCACATAACGTTCACATTTATTCCGGGTAAAACGACAAAGCCGGGATGAAGGGGCAATCAGGAGTCTTATCTTCTATTTTTTATCATACCCAGAGCTTTCTTAACACCCGGAACACCTTGTTTTTTTTTGATTGACACGTTTGTTTTTCCCTCCCCGCCTTTCTAGAGCCATAACCTTTTGTATTTTCCCACCTACATAAACGTGTGAGGGCTTTCATTTTGCGGGACAGGATGTACTTTCTAATGGTGTTATTAATATTACCATAGGACATACTGGGAAACTGCAAAAAAATTCTAAGTGAGGCAAAATGTGAAAAAAATGTACTTACACCACGTTAGCGTTTTTTTTTTTTAGGGCGTTCACTCTCCGGTATAAATGATGTATTTTCTGCATTCTGCAGGTTGATACAATTCCCACAACACCAAACATTGGTTCTCGTTATGTTTTGGTACCGTAAAAAAATTCCAAACATTTTCGATTTTTGAAATTTGCGCCGCAGCGCCATTTTCTGCGACCAATAACTTTTTTTGTACTAACACCTATGGGCTTAAGTGAGGCAGCATTTTTTGTGGGCTGAAATGTACTTTTTATTGGTACCAGGTTGAAGTACATGGGACTTTTTTGATCAATTTGATTCCAATTCTTATAGGACGTGAAATGACAAAAGAACGCAATTTTGACGATTGGAATTTTTTTTCTTCTCCGGTGCCCAGCGTACGGGATAAAATATGTTATATTTTAATAGATCAGACTTTTTCAGATGCAGCGATACCAATTATTTGTAACTTTTTTTATTTTAGGTTTTTTATTGTAAAATGGCAAAAGGGGGGTGATTTGAACTATATATATATATATATATATATATATATATATATATATATATATATATATATATATATATATATATAATATATATATATATAAACACACATTGAACAAATTTTTACATATATACATATTCATTAAAATATATATGTATGTATATATATATGTATATGAATATATATATATATATATATATATATATATTTATTTATTTTTTTCTTACTTTCACTTTGAGCCCCCTAGAGTACTTCACCACTAGAGTGCGTGACCTTTTATACAGCCTAAGGCCATGTTCACACGGCTTAAAATGGGCCGTATTTCGGGCCGTAATTACGCGCCGGAGTGCGCAAATTACGGGCTGAAAACGTCCCAGTCATTACGGTAATCCAAAGTTCTCATAGAGAACTATGGATTACGCATACATGCCAACTCTCCCGTTTTTGGCGGGGGTTCCCCCTATTTTGGGGCCCCCCCCGCCCTCCCGGGGGGGTTGGCATTTCCCCCCGCCGCCCCGCAGCGGGGGGGCCTTTAAATTTCCGCGGGCCAAGAGTACGCTGGGGCGCACCTTGCCCGCGGGACCGCTCCTAAAAAGGGGGGTGAAGGGCCCGCACGGCCCACCCGCCCGCAGTCTCACGTGGGGGAGGAGGCAGGAGGATCGTCCCTTTTCCCCCCCCCCCTGTAGGGCCGGGGCCGGGGGGCGCCTACAAAGTCAACGGGCGAGGGAAGTATCCGGGTGCAGGGGAGTGACGGCCGGTGCTCCATTCCCCCCGCCCTGAAGGATCGGGCAGGAGTGGGCCCCGTGCAGGAGGGGGGGTAAATGGATTTTATTATTGATTTTTATTACTTTAGGGGGGTCTACCCGGCTAACAAAAGGGAACTACCTGGGAACAGAGGGGGGATACCTGGCAACAGAGGGGGCATACCTGAACAGAGGGGGGCATTCCTGGGAACAAGGGGGGACTACCTGGAACAAAGGGGGCCTACCTGGGTAACCCGAGGGGGAATACCTGGCCCAAAGAGGGGCACTACCCCGGCAAAAGGGGGAAACACCGGAAAAGAGGGGGCACTACCTGGGAAAAAAGGGGGACTACCTGGCTAACAAAGGGGGCCACCGGCTAAAAGAGGGGGCAACTGGGTAAAAAGGGGGACACCCGGCAACAGAGGGGGCCCTCCCCGGCAACAGAGGGGGCATCTACCTGGCAACGAGGGAATCTACCGGCAAACAGATGGGGGCACTACCTGGCTAACGATGGGGGCACTACCTGGCTAACAGATGGGAATCTACCTGGAACAGATGGGCTTACCGGGAAACAGGGGGGACATTACCTGGCAAACAAAGGGGGCACTACCGGGAAACAGATGGGGCATCCTGGCAAACAGTGGGGGCCCCTAGGGCTAACAAGGGGGGCACCTCCCTGGAACAAGGGGGGGCACCTACCGGGAAACAATGGGGGCCCCTACCTGGTAACTGGGGGCACCTACCTGGCAACAAAGGGGGCATCTCCTTGGCACAAATTTGGTTTACCTGGCTAAAAGGGGGTTTTACTGGCTAAAGGGGGGCAATTTAACCGGGCCCTTTAAAGGGGCATACCGGTTATGGGGCTCTACGGCTAAAAGGGGCATCTATTTGGGTTTTTTCCCCAAACCGTTATGCATTAGGTGGGGGTGGGTGGGCTTTTTTTTGGGGGGGTGGCATCCAAAAAGGGGGCGTTCCATGCAAATTTTGCCCCCCCGGCTACGCGCGCCCCCCATACATTCTCCTCTTTTTTTTTTTTCGAAACTTGGAAATATGGGATTACCCCTCCTCCCTGTTTGGGCGAACCGCCGGCAGGGAGATAAGTACATTAATTACTAGCGGCGTTTTGCGCCCCCGCTGGTAATGCAAGTCAATGGGCCGCGAAGTGCCGGCCCCCGCTCACCCCCGCTCCCGCCCCGCCCCCGTCCACACGGCGTAATTGCGGGGCGTAATTACGTCCCGCAGTTAAGCTGTGTGAACATAGCCTAATGCTTGCTAATACAATGCATTTGGGTGTACAAAGATGGTGGTTTTACTACTTCCTAGTAAAACAGAAAACATGACAGTGGTGGAAGCCGTCACACTGCATCCAGGTGCCATGTTAACCGATCAGAATCCAGTGATATCGGCGCGGCACTGAGGAATGGTGCGCAGCACTGTTTCTCCTTCATTTAGACGCTGTGGCAAACATGGCTAAAGGGTTAAACAGCGCGGGATGGCACCGGCACCGTCCCGCACTGTAACTTCCAGGCTATGCGGCTATGTATCAGGATTATGCCACAATTCCATCTACAAAACCCCTTAGTGACTCTGGGACGTACAAAGGGGTTTCTCATCTCAGGAATTTAGGGGAACATGTCTGAAAACTGTCTTGGTCTAAGACTTTTCTTGTTGCCCATAGCAACCGAGCCCATAGCAACCAATCAGAGACCATAGCAACCAATCAGCGTGCCCGTTAGATTTTTCTAGAGCGCTATATGAAATGAAAAGGGAACGCTGATTGGTTGCTATGGGCAATAAGAAAAGTCTTAAACCAAGACAGTTTTCAGACATGTCCCCCTTAAGGCGTATAAGTAGGATATAGGTTGGAAAGGTTTGAGTCTCATCTTTGGGACCCGCACCTATCTCAAGAAGGGGCCCCCAAAACTCCCATGTGAGAATGGAGATATGGCCATGCTTTTGCGGTTAGTCTCCATTCATTTTCATAGGAGGTCTGAGTAAAGCAAAACAGTTGCCCCCATGATGACATCCAGTTATTAGTTTAGGAGATACCTCACATCAGGTGATAGAAACTTCCCAGCACCGCCAAGTTCAGAGTTGTGAACATGCGGCTCCTCCTCTGTTCTGCTCTTTTTGCTGATCAAATGTTGAAGTTCATTCTGTAACTGTAAAACGATACGTCAGGAAATCACATCACAATGATAACTAATGGATAAACATTCTTATACAGTTTTTAAATTTCCACTCAATGGGTCTCATTTATCAAAACTGTCTAATAGTAAAATTGCCTGTGTTGCCCGTAGCAACCAATCACAGCTGAGTTTCATATTTTAAACTGCTCTGGAAAAATGAGAACTGATTGGTTGCTATGGGCAACAGAGGCAGGTTTACTATTAGACAGTTTTGATAAATGAACCCATAGCAGCACATTTATTAAGGCAATACGCGTCTTAAAATACTGTTGTACAAGCTTTTCACCACATTTATTATATATTTAGATGTTTAGTTTCTATACACTTCTGTGCTTTGTCTGACAAAAAGAGGTGTGGCCTTGTTAAAATGGGCGTGGCTTTGGAGGAAGGGGATGTGGCTTAACATGCAGCAAAAGAATGCACCAAGAGATTTAACTTGATAACGACTGCCCAACGACTGCAGACAGGGGGCGGTGCAGACCCTCTTTCTGCAGTGGTGCTTTTAGACGTCGCTGAGAAAGAGGAGTTTTGAGCCCCCCAGGCTGTAACTGCGCTAGGAACGAGTGTCTTAACACTCTGTTCCTAACAGTTTTTGTAAGGGGGGAACAGAAGAACCTCAATCCCTGGCGTTGAACCCTTTTGATGCTAATCCTGGGTTTTCTCCTCTTCATGGGATGTTTGGGGACCCCCGGGTGATGATGGCAGGGGGGTCGCTGGCAGATTCATTCGGGGCCGACCCCCGAATGAATCCGCCTGTGCCCCCGAGTCTGGGGTCTCCAGGCTGTTTCCTTTGGGGCCCCGGGAGCGCCCCCGTGTGCGGGGGGCCCCCTTGATGCTTGACTGCGCGGCCGTTTCACAGCACCGCGCATCAGAGTCGGGGGGGGGCAGGAGGGATCTTTCCCCGTCCTGTCCCCTCCCCTGTAGTCGGGTCACCGAGCGCCGTACATACTCTGAGCGTCACAGGGGGCGTGAGCCGCTTCTCACCCCCCTGCGACGTGGGATCCTCTAAGCCCAATATCGGGGGAGGGAAATTTGGCCCCCCGAGACGGCAAAGCACGTGATGCATCACCCTTATACGCTCTAAGCTGCAGGACCAGGAAACCCCGGACCGGGCCCTTAGGTAAGTAGGTTTTTTTATTTTATTTTTATTAGGTAAGGGGGCAAGACATGCTACAAGGGGGGCAGGGCAAGACCGGCTACAAGGGGGAAGAACTGCTCAAAGGGGGGGGGGCAAAACACGGGTACAAGGGGGGGAAGACACGGACGGGGGGGAAGCCTGGCTACAAGGGGGGGGAAGGGCCGGCTACAAGGGGGGGAAGACATGGCTACAAGGGGGGATTGGCTACAGGGACAAGACACTATACAGGGGGCATAAAGCTACAGGGGGGAAGACACTGGTACAGGGGGGATAAAGGCTACAGGGGGAAGACACTGGTACAAGTGGGATAATGGCTACAGGAGGCAAGACACTGGGTACAGGGGGCTAAAGCTAGGGGGCAAGACACTGGCTACAAGTGGGGAAATTACAGGAGGCAAGACCTGGGCACAGAGGCAAAAACTGGTACAGGGGGGATAAAGGCTACAGGGCAAGACATGGCTACAAGTGGGCTAAAGGGTACGGAGGGAGACACGGGTACAGGGGCAAGACAGGCTACAGGGGGCATATGTGGCAAAGGGCATGAACGGCTACAGGGGCAAGACCTGGTACAGGGGCAAGACACTGGCTCAGGGGGGATATGGCTAAGAGGGCATGTCCCCCTGGCTACAGGGGGCATATAGGCTAAGAGGGCATGTCACTGGCTACAGGGGATATATGGGAAAAAAGGGGGATGTCAAGGTAAGGGGGCGTCACTGGTCAGGGGGGGGATGTCATGGTACAGGGGGCATGTCACTGGTCAGGGGGCAATGTGGCTAATGGGGGATATCATGGCTACAGGGGCTATTATGTGGCTTTGGGGGCATAACCTGGGTCAGGGGGGTAATAACCTGACTAAAAGCATGTTTCTGGAACAGGGGATATTACTGCCAAAGGGGGCAGTGCCTACTACAGAGGGCGAACTGGGTAAGGGGTAAAAACCTGGTACAGGGGGCTAAACTGGACATGGGGTCTACAGGTATAGGGGCCAAAAGTTTACCTACAAGGGGGTAATTTTTACCATTTGGGGGATATGGATGGGGATTTTTTATAAGATAGAAAATTTTAGAGAAAAGCTGATAAAATGGGAGTCAAAGAGTTTGTTTTGTCTTTTTCAGTGAAAGTTGGGGACGGTAAAGTCATCATGGGTGGGGGGACAGATGGAAAAGAAGAAAGAAAGAGAACAACTTTTCAAACGTCTCCTGTAAGTCACAATTGAACTGCAGTTAATCACTTATATTCCCCCTACCTACATAAAAAGGGCTTTCCTCGTAAATAACACCCATTTCACAATAGATGCAAAAAATTCATGTGAACCCACCCTACTCAAAAACTTAAGGGCCCGACCCCCGGGAATTTTTTTGGGACCCTACAACCCCCTGCCTGATGGAACTCGAACAGCGCACGGGGACCTAGGAAGCCCAGGACTGTCTGTATAACACCCCTGCAGTCGGGCCAACGGGTTGTTTCCCCCTGACAGCAGCCTGTGTTATACGACACAGAAGTAAAGTGTTTAAATTAAAGAATCTTATATGAATCGTAATACTTGAGAAAAAAATTGTACAATAATTATTCTTTCATGGGATTATAAAAAAAGTAAACACATAAAAAAGTGTAGAAAAAATAAATAATAAAATAAAAGTAAATATTTAATAAAAAATTGTGCATACATTACACAAAAAACAAACAAAGCTAAACATTAGGTATCTACACAACCGTAATAACCTGTAGAATTCACCTAAGGATGCTTTCTCACGGCACAGGACAAATACCGGCCGGTTTGTCCTGTTTTGCGGCCGTCCCCACGGCCGTGGGGGGATGGCTTTTCTCCGCGTTGAGCGGAGAAAAGCCCTCACCCTTCACATTGGAAACCGGACGGAAGATTGTGCTTGCACAATGTTTTGCGGCCGGACCGCGGGCGGAAAAACCGCCGGACAGGAAACCCGTGCAGTGGGGACTGCTGCAAGGGTTTTCCATTGAGCACCATTGTGCTAATTTTCGGACGGTTTTTCAGGCGGTCTGAAAAACCGACTGAAAAACCAGCCGAAAACCCGTGCCGTGGGGACATGCCCTAACAGGCTATTTAGTGTGAAATGTGAAGGGTATAAAAAAAAAATAAAAAAAAGCGGGAAAAAATTCTGCAGTAATTTATATGTAAATTCAAACTATGCCCCCAAAAAGTACAACTTCTCCTGCATAAAGCAAGGCCTCATACAACTGTATCATTGAAAAAATAAAAAAGCTACGACTGTTGAAATGCAAGTAGGCAAAAAAAACCTAAAAAAAAAAGTGCTGGTCATTAAGGCCTTTTCAGGCCTGGGGGTTAAGTGCCTCAGTAAAGCTTCCAGTCCAAAGTTATACTGAGAGAGAAGAGACTGCTCACCTGGACAGGTAAGATGTGTACATCATTATGAAATGATGGTGAAGTCGTCCTAATATCTCTATCTTCCCATATATACAATTTATCAGCATTAATAACAATTTCCATACTTTGTCAAAGGTTTCTATCAAAGGCGGAATTATAGTGGTAGCAGCCCTAGCATCTTCTTTAGGGGCCAGAGGTTGAGGGGCCAGCTCAGGTGCAAAAACATTGGGGCATATTTATTCATACAAATCTAAAACTGCTAATATTGCATTCTGTTATTTTTGAATTTTTTAGGATCCTCTGATGATTACTATCTAGTATGTATAAGGGTCCGTTCACACCATAGATTTGGATGCTAATTCAAGGGCGGATTCCGCGCTGAATGTGCCTTAGGACGGTAATCCGACTTCCATTATGATACTCATGACGCTGATTTTCCTTAGCGCTGAATTTCTTCCACTGCTGAAAATTTTCAGCACTGCCTTTGAAAATCACCTGTGGCCTAGTGACCGTGTGCAGTTACAGGTCTCCGCCACTACGTGGAATTCAGCAGGGTACCTGCTACAAACGTGCCACCGAATGTCTGGGTTCGGTGGGGGAAGGAGACTTGCTGGTGTCAGTGACAATAAGTTACTGACACAGGTAGCTAGTATGGCGTCTAGCAGCAGGTATGGGTCTCCTTCCACGTCACGGTTCATAGGTTGGTGGTAGGCCGTCCCCATTCCCGGCCAGGTTTTGGGCCAACCCCGTATGGCTATAAGAGGCCTCCTACTCAGGTGATCGAGGGGTGGCCTCTACCTGCAGTTGGAGCAGCAAGGGAGCAAGTAAGGAAGCTCTTCTACCCCCAGCTGGAGAAGCCTGAACCATGGTGACTGTTACAGCGTTTCTATGGGCTGGACGTGGTCCAAACCACGATAGCTAGGGAAGCTATTGGTTTAGCTAGTGCCAGACGGCCTAGGTTTTTTGCTCTGTATAATGTCTGTGCTGTGTTATCAACCTGTTCCAAAATAAAATACTGGATTTAAGGAAGAAACGTGTCAGTGCCATTCGTTTACGAAAGACGGCGATCCATGAGCCAGCATGGCCAAATGGGTCAAGCAAGTGAGGCGCTACACACCATTCAACCTCGTCTGAATTGCGATTAGTGTGGAATTTCTGACGAGGATTCAGCTCTCACATTTACAGCGCCTGGATCCGTTATCTGAATGTACCATAAGGGCCCGTTTACACAGCACAGGACAAATACCGGTCGGTTTATCCAACCGGTATTTGTCCATTTTTTTGTCCTGCCACACCGTGGGGGCGGCTTTTCTGCCGAATTAGCAGATAAAAAGCCTCCTCTTCACATTCACTTGTTCATATTCCATCCGAAAACCGGACGGAAGAATGAACAAGTAGAATCGTTTTCGGGCGGCCGGCGGTCTGAAAAACCGCCGGGCGGAGAACCCGTGCAGTGGGGACTGCTGCACGGCTTTTCCATACAGTCCCATGTAAAAGTCATTTTTTTGTATATGTATACCATCATGTCTACCAAAGAGAGCTAGTACTCTTCAAAGCTTACCTTTGAAAATACTCAGTTAGCCTCTAAAAGTTTTGCCTGATTTCTTCACTCTTCTACCGCTTTCTATAAATAACATGGCACAAAACTATGGGGGAAATGTCTGAAGTAATTTCTGTCAGTATTCTGGCATAAAAAAGTAGCACATTTTTGCGCAAGTGGCATTTGCACAAAGAAAATACAATGCGAGTTTTAAGCCATTTTGCACCGTTTGCCATTAATTGAAATGTGGGTGGAGCTTGTAACACATGTGTTCCCGACACATTAACTAAAGTTTATGCCAAAAAGTGGTGCTAACACGGCCAAAAATTTACTCCAGGTCCCAGGTGGCTTTGATTTTTTTATTTTTTTTTTTAGATAGGCATACAAACACTGAAAGATGCGCCAAATTTATTAAGCCTTAAAGGGGTGTTCAAGGACTTTTAAAAGCTTGTTTATCCGTTGGAACATGATTAAGAATAGAAAAAAATGAAGCCTACTCCACTCCGTGACGCTCCTGTTCCGTTCCGGTGGCCGCCCCATTTATGTCGCTGGATGGAGGTTATTTTTCCTGCTATGTGCAGCCAATCACCGGCCACAATATTACCTGCACATGAAAAATGAACACTCGAGAAAAAGGGGGCCCCCGGGACGGAACGAAGGTGAGTGATTTTCAAATTTTTATCACGCCCCATCGGACAAACGGCTTTCTCAAAAACCCCCCTTTTATTAAAATGCACTTTTTAAATTGTGCATTTTTATTAAAACAAGTGGATTTCCACTCAGTCTTAAAACATTTTCCCCTATATATTTAACACTTAGGGGCAAATGTATTAAGACTGGCAAAAAAAAATCTGTTCAAATTTTGGGTTCCTAAAGCCCACCAATTTTTTAAAGGTTTAAAATTTTGGACCCCGTGTTTTAAAAACTTTTTAAAAATTAAAAATGTGGTAAGTGTATACGCCAGTGTTTTGATGCAGATTCCGCAGAATTCTGGCACAATGGCCATGGTAAATTTATTATGGCAATTGTGCCATAATTCTGCAAAATTTGTACCAAAATCGTACCTATTTCGTGGGCTCTTTAAGACATGGCGCTATTGCTTATATCTTTAATTACAATCCGTTACGCTACTTGTTCAGTTTCCTGTTAATATGTTTTTGCTATAAATTCTTGTTACCCCCTTGGTCACCATCAAAATCCATTTTGGACTCCATTTAGGTTTGAGAGCATCAAACAAGTTTTATAAGTCAACCAAAACAAGTCGCAATGTTTGTACCTTCTGTACATCTTCCCTTATAATGACATCACGTCCATCTTCTTTAGGTTCTATGAATGGATTTGTCTTATTTTCAGCACTGTTGTTGTTGTCACACACACCTAAAAATGAATATCAGGAGGTTATCAAGAAGGTCAGGCAAGTGGAAGGGTCTGACCAGATCAGACAACACCTAGAGTTTCATTTGTAGTCTGGAATCATGGAGACAGAAGACAAACTGGTTGCAAAAATGCACTCGGGAATGTTAACAATTTCATATTAATAAAGTTTCTTTTTGGGAAAAATCTTTCGGGCCCCTTACTACTGGTATTGGCATTTTAAAGGCATGTTCCCATAAGAGACTTTGAAGACATATTGCCAGGATAGGTTTTGTTGGGCCCCCTGTAGGACTCACTTTCTTCAAAAATGGCCCCGAAGGTGTCATCTAATGAGGACAGTGGTTTGTGATCTTTATTCTGTTCTATGGAGATTCCCAATATAGGTGAGTGGTGTGTTCAGCTACTAGAACCCCCCATGAAAAAATTTGGGTAAAAGTAAGCGCGACGGGTCTGATTTGAGCCGAAACTTTGGGGACTTTTTCCAATGTGGTAGGACCCACACCTATCAGTCATTTTTGCCAAAATCTGCCCTGGAGGCTCCAAACAGAACCTCTGATGCAGCTGTCAACCAGGCGTAAAACACGCAGTTTAATATTTTCTTGGTTTGGGAGTCAACGGGTTGTAAAATGCAGGTTGGATCTGTTTAAGAATCGGAGGGGTATTTTATCTTTTTGAGGGTTTTGGTGAGGTTCTGTCCATGGTTTGCGATTCGCCCCCCCCTTAAACCTTGGGGATTGTGATGTTCCAAAGTTTTTGGGAAAACCCCAGTGGTTTGAAAACCCCCCCCCAGTAAAAAACTGTGCAGTGAAACTCGGGGCAGACTTTTTTGAATTTGGGGTGGTTGACAGTGGGTTTTTTTAAAAGGGTTTCAACCCAAAAACCATCGGGAAAACTGTCTAAAAAAACCCTGCCGTGGGGGACGTACCTTCGAGAATGTGCTACAAATGTTTTTGGAATATATTAGGACGATGATTGAAAAAATTCTAAATATATTATGTTTGAACATCAACAATCTGGGTTTTTTAAAGGGTTTAAAATTATGGGAAAGTCCCCAATAGATTTATCAGTTTTGCACAGGATAGATGATTAATATCTGTTTGTTGGGGGTCCTGTAAAAGAATCATGAAGGGGGCCCTAAAAACCTTCCTTGTCCTCCGGTGATGGTGTTGGATCTCATCGGTATCAGGCCCGACATAGCCTTTATGAAGTGGCTGTTAATGCTCTCCTCACTACAAGCAAGCATTAAGGACGAATGGGGCCAGTGGTCCTATTGCCGGTCCCCCCACTAGCAGTGCTGGAGATGGAGTCAGGGTCTGCTATACCCCCCAAATCCTTTTTTGCCCCCACAGGGAAATTAGGTATGCTCACAAATTGGGGGGGAAGTAATTGCGGGGTGTTTGGGAGTCACGCTGATTGGCACGTACTCCAGCAGCACGGGGGGGCCAGCGCCCCCCGGCCCATAAATGATTACTCAGGGCCCTTTCCCCCAAATTAAATAAATGTACTTATCCCCCCGTCGTCTTTGTCGCCGGGGAGGAGGGAGGGTATCCATATTTTTTTTGAGTGCAAATATGACACGAAATGCACACCGAAATTTGCCCGTGTGAACAAACCCTTAGAGTAAATGGGGCTTACTGTTAGTATGAATATGGATACATTATTTGCTACCTTTGTTTTTAAAAAATTGAAAAAAGGAATAAAATTGGAATGTTTTTGTCAAAAAATTTTGTGCCACGGAAATTGCAAATACAAACTTTCAACAGATTATGTGGATTTTGGTGCAGATTTTAACCCTATTAAATTCAGTGAGGGTAAAATTTGCAGGAAATCCTCAACAGAAATTAACTGAAGACACTGCAAGTCAATTTTCCTGCAAAAAATGGGCATGGCATGGATTTTGTAAAATCCCATCCACATAGCTGGTGCTGTGATCTGCTGTGGATTTTCTGCAGTAAATTTGCAGCAAATCCTTTCCATGTTTTCATCCAAAATTTTAATTCCGCTAAAAGCTAACCCCATTACGGTTTTAGTGAATCAGATTTGAAAAACAATTTCTTTTTTTTAGCTTATTTTCTGGAGGTGCAAAAGTCCCACCCCTACAGAAGCTGCTCTTAGTTACCGAGAGGGGTCCAATCCACCGGTTCCTTTACCCCCCTTATCAATGTCATGAGCTGTTATGTATGTAAAAATTGGACCCCAGACCTGACAGTGACATCCTTGGTCTCCCCTTTTTCATCTCTGGACTCTCACAAATTTAGCCACTATGGTCAGAATTTTCTTAGCAAGATTGTGCTTTGCCCCACAGGATCTGTAAACTTCTTCTAATGTGATAGAAGATAGAAATAAATAATAATAATAGTAGATAATAGGGGAAAATAGATATGAAAAATAATAGATATGGGATAGAAGTATGAGATGATAGTAGATAGTAGATTAGAAAAGATAGATAGATAGATATTGAAAAGATAGATAGGGTAGATAGATAGATGATGATAGGGGTAGATTATAGATAGATAGATTGATTGTAGGGATGATAGATAGATTGATAGAATGGGGGATTTTGATAGATAAAAATAAATAATAATAATTGTATGAGTAGATAGATAGAAAAACCCTGTTTGAATAGAAAAACCCCCAAACAGTTGGATAGAAAAGCACTTTTTTAAAGGCATTTAAGTCCTCAAGCTTGGCAGGGATTAAACACTGCGATAATTACTTTTTAAGGATTTGACTATTCCCCCCCCCCCCCCAAAGGAGGGGGGTTTCAGCTTTTTTTGGTTTGGTTGTATAGTCGTTTTAAAGATTTTTTCCCCCCCCCTTTTTCAAAGTTAGGGGAAAAGTTTTCTCCTGTTATTACCAAGTTTCTTAGTTACCAACCACCGCTTTTTTTTTAGCATTCCTGGCAACACCCCCCCCCCCCGCGTTTAACCCCTTAGACCCCAAAGGGGTCAAAATCGGCCCCCCAGCGTGGGAAACTCAATCCCTCATGCATTTGTAAAATCTATAAAGTGGAAATGAGGGAGTTGTGTTTCCCCCAAAGTGGAGGGCCCGGGGTTTGAACCCCTGCCTTGCGTGCAGAAAAATGGCCGCAACTCTAAATGAATGAGGAAAAAGTTTCCGCGCACTGTTTTCACTCCTCTGAGCCCCCAGCTGCTGTGGGGTCGTCACTAAAATGGAAGCGGGGGGGGCCTTGTTAAGGTTTCCCTTGGCAATGTTTTTGTTTGCCCCATTTCCCGGGCCCCCCGGCAGGAAGTGGGGAAAAGCCCACTTGGAAACCCTAAAGCATTGTCTGTGAATATTTGGTTGATAAATGATCGTGCCCCCCCGTGGTGAAAAAACCCAGGGGGGGACTCAAAGTTAAAAAAAAAAAATTAAAAATCAAAAAAAATTTTAAAAAAAATAAAAAAAAAAAAAAATTTTTTAAAAATTTAAATCAACCCCCCTTTTCTTTTCTTTTGAAAAAAAATAAAAAATTTAAAACAAATTTTTTTCAATCCAATTATTTCCCATCTTTTTTATTTCATCAATTTTCCAATTTTTACCAAAAAAATTTAAACAAAGCCAAAATTCTTTTTTTTCATTTCTCCTATAAAAATTGGAAAAAAATATCAAAAAAAGCACTGTTTTAAATGCTTTTAAAAAAAAAAGTGCCCCAGCCCCCAAAAAAAGCCCCCCACTGAATATTGTTAAAAAAAAGTTTAATTGGTTGGCCCAAAAATTTTGGAAAACCCCCGCAAATTTTTAAAAATTGAAATGTTTGGAAAATTTTTTTTTATGACCAAAACATAAAAAACCCCATTTTGGTTCGGCGGATTATATCCCTGAGATAAAGAGAACAATTATTTTCTGGAATTACCCGGAAAAAACCTACCGCAAACAGGCGGCCAAGTAAATTTTTTTCACATTTTTCCCACAGTTTTTTTTTGCAGTTTCCCAAAAACTTTGAGGATAAAAAAGAACCATTGAATACAACTTGTCCCCCAAAAATAAAAGCCCTATTGTTTAAGGGGAATAATAAAAAATAAAACTTTGGAATTAAGGGGAAAAATTTAAAAAAGTAATATTTTTTCTTTGGAGGGTTAAAAGGGTTAATTTAAAAAAGGAGTAACAGAAGTTAAGCTTGTTCTGACCCCTCCCCCCCCTCCCGTCTCTTTCCCTTTTTGCTCTGTTACCTCCTCGCCCCGCCCAAAACATTTCCCAGGCCCGGTTTCTCTGCAAACGCTTTGTTTGCTTTAAGGGTTTTTGGAGTTTTTTAAAACCATGAAAAATAAAAAAATTTATTGGAAAAGTAGGTTTCCCCCTCCTTCGTTTTTTTTCTTTTTCCTATTTTAAAACTTTCTATTTCTTCTATCTATTATCTTCTTTCTATTATCTTTATTTTCTTTCTATCATCTACTTCTATCTTACCCCATACATCTACTTTCTCATACTTCTACCAAAATCATCAAATTATCCCATACCCCTTCTATTATCCCTTTTTCTTTTTTATCCCCTTTCAATCTTCTTCAATCCCTTATTCATCTATTAAAACTATCCCCCAAAATCATTCTTTTTTTCTTTACAAAATTCTCAAATCCCCAAAAAACACTAATAGTAGAAGTGCGTCCCTTGGGGCCGTCGGGGGGATGGTCGCCCCTGTTTTTTAATAAAAGAAAGGGAGTTCGGGTTTTTTCTTTTTCTGCACGTTAAAATTTTAAGCAGGTGGGGGTCACCTTTTTTGTTGTGACTGGAATATGGACAGCTCGTATGTTGCTTAATTCCAATGTGGTGGGAAGCTACGCCTTTCCCGCCTCCCCGGGGTTCCCGAGGGAGCCGAGGATTAATGGAAAAATCGTGCCCCTTTGAAAGCTCCAGACAGGAATTGAAGGGGATTATTTTAAAAAGGGAACACTGAAATAGAGGCTTAAAAGAAAAGCAGGAGGGCTGGATAAAAAAATTTTTAATTTTTTTTAGACATCGCGTTTCCGGGTTTTAGCCCGCTTTTCAATTGCACAGAAAGGGGGACAAGTGCAACAATTTAATTCGTTTTCCCCAAAAACGGGTACATAGTAAAACTTCTTCCCTTACAAAAAGGCGAACTATTAGGAACTGTGTTTCCCAAAAAAAATATGTTTCCAAAAAAACCCTTTTTTTAAAAAACCCTTTCGTTACATTAAAAAGCGTTATGGTGAAAAAGAAATGTTTTTGGGATAAAATATAAATATTAAAAGGGGGAAAAAGGAGGGGGGGGGGGTTCCAACTTTAAAAAAATTATGAATGTTTAAAATTTATAAAATGAAAATCTTCATTAAAATTTTTAAAAAAATTATAAAAAAGATATTAAATTTCTATTTTTAAAAAAATTTCTAGGGTAAAAATTTTTTTCAAAAAATTTTTGTAATAGGCTCCGATTTTTTCAAACATGGGCTTCAATATGGTTTTTTTAATAAACTTCCCCCTTTGCTTTAAATTATTTGCTCTTTTCAAGCAATCCTTGCATATGATTCAAAGGTTGTGGAAAATAGGTTTTTCTAATTACTTGTGCTGTAATATGCCCCAGTAGTGGGAAAAAAAACCCTACAAAACTTTCACGTAATTGAATAAAAAGGATTGAGGGTGGCGCTTTTTTCAGTTTTTCCCCGGGTTTTTTTTAGGTCCAAAATTAGAGATCCTTTTTTTCCTTTCAACCCATTATCAATTCCCGAGGATTCATTGATAGAGCAAAAGTTTGCAAAAGGGAAAGTTTTGGATTTCAAATAATACCTTGGGAAACCTCTGGGTTTATGAAATAAAAAGGGGGGCTTTTTCTAAAATTTTGAAAAATTTTTTACACTTTGATTTAAGTTTTTAAATTGATTTTTTTCATTTTTAAAAAATTTATTTTATTAAGTAATTTTCAAATTTTTTTTTCTTTTTCAAAATTTTTTTTTAAAAGGGGAACTCCCCTCCCCCCTCCTTTTTCCCCCTTTTAAAATTTTATATTTTTCTAATTCTTTCACCCCAGAAAATAGTTTTTAAAAAAAAAGTTTTATTTGGAATTCTTGTTTGGGAAACAGCATTTTCCCAATATGTTTCCCTTTTTGTGAAAAAGTTGAATTGTTTTTTTGTAGGGCCTCGTTTTAAAACAAAATTTTGGGTTAAGTTGTTGCCATCTGTTCTTTTTGGCATATCTGGGGGGGGACCGTTTTTGAAAACGGTTATGTGCCCTTTTTAATTAATAAATTTTAATTTTAATCCGCCCTCTGTGCTTAATTTTATTGCGCTCTGTTCTTTAGTGCCCTTTTTTAAGCAGCTGCAATTTCTGGTTTTGGAGCTTTTAAAAAAAATTTTTTTTCCCATATCTTTCTTCTATCTATCTTCTAAAATTATTCTATCTTCTATCTTCATTAAGTTTCCCTTTTTGTGTGAAACCTCTTTTTAGTTATTATTTCCAGCAGGCCCCTTTCCCTTTAAGTCCAAAGAGAAAATATGATTCCCCCCCAGTTAACAATAGACATTGGCGATATATGTGTGAATCCCCCGCTTTGGGCCGGTAGTGAATGAAAAGTTGCGCATCTTTTTGGCGCTACAAACCCCCCCCAAATGCGGTTTCCTCTGTCCATTCGTTTGCCGGGCTAAAAAAATTTTAAAACAAACAGCCCCCCTTTCCGTAAATTCTATTTAGTAAAACTATTCTATTTTTATTTAAAAAAGGTGGTGAGGGAATTGAGCACATTTTCTCTGTCAGGTCCACCCAAAAAAGGGGGGGGTGTTCCGGCGGGCCGGCCCAAAGCACACTCTCGGGGGGATCCAAAATTTCAGAGGCCTGTGATCCTGGTCCTGTTTTGGGGGGGGAAGGAGATAAAGGCGGGGAGGACAGGGCTTTAACTGTTTCTGCACAGCGAAGAAAGTTTTGTAAAAAGTTAAAATTCTTTAACTTTTACCGTTGTTTAGCCCCTTTCAACTAAAAAAAAAAAAAAAAAAAAAAAAAGTCCAGAGAATTCTTTAACTAAAGAGTCTGCGCCCCCTTTAGAGCTGTTGGTTGTGTACTTTACTTAAAATCTTTCAAACAGTCTTCATTGTACGGTGCAGGAAAAAGAAGGTGATTTCAATCACTGCTATATACTCACCCACAGCCTGAACAGGATGTCTGAGTCTACAGCTAGTTGTGGTCCTGTGAAACTGCATGGTGAGAAAACCTCTTTAGCTTTTTGCTTTTTGTCTTTCAGCAGCTAAAGCTTGTTTGTCTTTCTTATGAAAACTTTAAACCCCTTTTGAGTCTGTGCGTAGGAGTAGAGAGCTGAAATGTCAGTTACTGGTTTTAACATCCGAGCCTGAAAGGGGAGGAGGGAAATGGGGGTGTGAAAGCAGGTTGTGAAGCTCCAGTTGGGAAAACCCCTTTAAGATGGGTAAGTTAAAAAAATGTACAATTTACCCTAAAATTAGATAAAAGTATGAATATCATATAAATGTTGTATATCTGGACTTTTCAAAGGCATTGATATTGTGTGGAATAGAAATATGTAATAAGGTGAAGAACCGGCTTAGTGATAAAAAAAAAAAAAAAGTTTGATGAGCGTTTTGATTGCTTCCCCGTGCTGTCAGTCGTAAAAGGGGTTTTTTCTTTTTAAGATCTTTATAAATAACCATGTACGTGGCTTACCGGGTATAATTTCAATATGTGCAGATAATATTACTGTGATCTCTAAAATAATTAATGCAGAAAAGAATACTAGAATATTACAGGGGGATTGGAATAAACTGCAGGCTTGGGCAGAGAAATGCAAATGATAAACATAAGGTTATGCTCTTGGCCCAAGAAAAAAATGTACAATTTGCAATTAAACAATAAAACACTGGGTAATTTGCCACTTAAGGGATTTGGGAATATTGGCGGGCAGTGTGCGTAGCTCTTCAGCTCTTTCCCATAAGCCTTTACTTAATGCAACCAGTGTCAATCAAAGGTGGCCAAGAGTAATAAGATTAACGGATGCATCGGAAGGGGCATAAATTCTCATAATAGAGACATAATTATACCATTTTACACACATGGAATATTGTGAAGCTGTAGAGATACAAAGTAATGAATGAAATAGGTTGATTGCTGTACAAGAAGGATTATTCCATTTAGGGATATTCATTTTGGAATAAAGAGGAGATCTAATTGCTGTGTACAAGTACATGAATGGACAACCGGAAATAAAAAATAGGTTGATACAGCTCACCTCTCAATTGTGAAAAGAACGCAGTGATCTCTGAAGCAGTTGATATGGATATTCATTCTTTCATAAATTCTATAGTTCCATAAGGGTGATTAAGTTTGCAGTTTTTTTTAATGAACAATACTTTTCCCTCAAGTTGTAACTAACCTTCCCCCAATATTTTTTCTTCCATATCTATTCTTCTGTGCCCTTGCTTTATTAGGCCTTGTCCCCACGGCACAGGTTTTCAGACGGTTTTACAGACAGTTTTCGGTTCCCATTGCACGCTTTTTCCGCCGAGATGTTTTTTAGACCGCCAGCGATCCGAAAAACATAGAGCATGTTCATTCTTTGGAGAAAAGCCGTCACCCGGCGGCCGTGTGCACGGCCGCAAAACAGAGCAAATGCCAGGACATTTTTTTTAGTTTTTGCCTCCTTGCGTTTCAACAGTTGTAACTTTTTTATTTTTTCAATGACGCAGTTGGATGAGGCCTCAATTGTTTTTTTGTCTTTTTTACACCGTTCACATTTCACACTAATAACTGGTTATATTAATTTTACAGGTTATTACAGTCGTGTGGATACCTAATATGTGTATTTTTTTTTTGTGTGTAATGTATGCACCACTATTTTTTATTAAATATTTATTTTTATTTTATTTTGTTTTTTTACACTTTTTATGTTTTTTACTTTTTTTTTAAATCCCATGAAGGGATAACTGTTACTTTTCTTTTTTTTTTTTACACTTAGTGATGTATTAGCATATTCACATATGCTAATCCTTTATAATCTGTGTCAGTCTGACACAAGCAGCAGTCAGGGCAGCACACAATCTGCCCTGATTGCTAACTTGTTACGCAGACAGCCCTGGGGCTACTCTAGGTCCCCATGGCTGGCTGTGCAGCCATTCCCCGGGCTCTGTCGGGTCACTGGGAGTCCCGATCACCCAACAGAGCAGGGAAACCCTTTGATTGCGCTGCGGTGATAAACTGCGGCAATCAAAGGGATAAAGCACTGGGGAGCGGAATTTTCCCCGCTCTCCGGCGCTTGCAGGAGCAGCGCTGAGAACGGGGCTGTGTAGTACAGCCCCGTTCTCAGCGCTGCTGCGGTGCCGGGCTCCTCAAACCCCGATGTCTGCAGCTACATCAAAAGACGGTGGGTGGTCGTTAAGGAGTTAAGGGGTTTTTTTGCTATATTGATTAACTTTCAACATGTAGGGACAGGAAATTGAAGCTTTTTTTCCAATTGATATTACCTTGGTCATGAGAGATGAAAGATTTTATCTGCTCTGAGTGTATACAGGCATCTCTGGTTACATTGATAATCTTCCTTCCTGAGTAGATACCGTGAGTGATATCACCGTGGACGGAGCTCACGCTCAGAGAAGACTCATTATCTCTAACAAGATTAGCTTTTGTAAGAGTCAGAGTATTTGTAGCGTTGTTTACTTTAAGATTAAAGGGGTTGTCTTGTTCCAGCATTTGGCAGCCATTTATGTTGGTTGCCAAGCAGAGCTTGTGAAATGGAGGGGCGTGTTTCTCCTCCCAGCAGGGAGTCTTCACTCTCTGCAGACACCCCCCAAAGTGTGCACGTGATGTTTCATTCTGTGTGAGTTGGGGGAAGGGAGAGGTTCTCAGCTGTCATTGGAATCATTGGAAGTAAAAAGTTAGGTGTAACTCGATAGTGTATATCTAAATTTCTTGCTCTCTCTACATACTTTGTAACTAGAAAGGGCATTTTTTTCTGTCTGTCTCTCTCTCTCTCCCACACACACACACACACAGTGATATATCCTGCAGATTATTACACCTCTGACCTCTACAGATCTGCAGAACAAACCTATATGCTTTATCTGTTTGTGTTTACATGGGACTGCAGATCTGTGTCGCAAAATTGTTTTACATGGGACTGCACAGTACAGCTGTTCTCTCTCCGTATGTAATTTGCATGGGACTGCTGTGTTTGCTTTTTGATTTATGTGGGACTGCACATGATCTCTCTCTCTCTGCTGCAGGACCTCTGATTATAGTCAGTGAATGAGAACCTGTCCTGCACAGTGCACTGCCTTAGCTGCTGCAGGATCTCTGATCGCAGTAAGTGAATAAGAACCTGTCCTGCACAGTTCATTGCCTCCGCTGCTGCGGGACAGAACTAAGCCGACAGCCAGTAATACTTTACCTGGGCATAACCCGACCTGGGCTCAAACCCGGTTGCTAAGCACAAATAAAGCAGCCCGTTCTCTTAAACCATAGCACTTTGCTAATGGTAACCAAGGACGTACATGCTTAGATTGTTGCTCCCCTCATTTTAAACTATGATTTCCTGCACTTAACGGTAGGTCCACACATCATATGTAAAACTCCGGTCGTATTCTGTTTAAGAATACGGCTGGTATTTTGTCATCGGCAAGTTTTGAGGGACAATTCTGTCCACGGTTTGAGGATTCGCCCATCCTCCATAACCATTGAATATGGTGGAAGATTGTGCATGCTCCAAGTTTTTCGGAACGCCGGCGGCTGAAAATCTGTCCAGTATAGACTACTGGGTAGATTTTATTTTAAAGTCTTTGGGGACGGTTTCCAAATCCGCAGACCCTCTGAAAATCCAACCAAGCCTTGTGGATGGACACTATGTCTTTTTTAATGTGTCAGCCATAATAAAGGAGCTAAACATGCTAATCACTGTTACAGAACCACCCACAGCCTGACGAGACAGAAAAACTGATTTTGACTCAGTGAAACAGCATGGTGATAAAACCCCTTTAACTAGTCATCAAGGGGCTTTAAAGAAGATTTATTAAGCTCTAGCACTCCTATTTAGCATTTTTATTAATAAATCTAGCAGCTAGTAAACATAGCCACATTATTGAACATATTATTTAAACCTTGTGCTGAAAGAAAATATGTCATCTGGTTTACACTTTCATACTTAAGAGCAGTATAGACCTGATGACAAGGGTCAATAAAGGTCCTTGTTCACACGGCGTATTTGCGGGGCGTAAATCGGCACGTAATTGCGCTGCAATATGCCCGAAGTATGCCACGCAAATATGGTAATTCATAGCGCTCATTGAGAGCTATGATTGCCTGCCAGTTTCTCTGACGCGTATTAAGTGCCTGGAGAAAGAAGTGACGTGTGATGGGGAAAGTGAATGCCAGTGGGAGCGCTTCAGAAATACACCCTGCCCAGTGAGTACCTCTGAAGTAACAGGCGTCTTGCAGGCGTACAGCGGCACACACAGTATGCGCTGATATATGCCTGCAAGACGCCGTGTGAACATACCCCAACTTACTAACTTTAAGGTTTTTCTGAGGAACCTTTCCTTTTAAAACTGTGCCTGAGCAACAAGGTCTATTTCGTTCATGATTCTAGAGTTACCTAATTGTTTTATATATGTGACTATATCTCCGCATCTGCTTTCATTCTTGACCTCAACCTACAGTTTGACTAAATTGTGCCTGCTCCGACTACAGTTCCTACCCCTTTGTTCCTGTGACCTATGGTCAATCTCCATCTGTGTAACAGGCCTTTGTTAAAAGAGACAACACCAGGGGTAGCAATTTTGGGGATTTGTTAAGGAAAAGCTCCTTGTTGGGGGTTAAGGCTAGGTTCACACGGTGTATTTGCAGGGCGTAACTACGCCCCGCAATTACGCCGTGTGGACGGGGGCGGAGCAGGTGCGGGCGGCCAGCACCTCGCCGGCCCATAGACTTGCATTGTCAGCGGCGTGTATACGCCGCTGGTAATTCACATGTCACTTATCTCCCCCCGCGGCGGATTCGCCAAGCGGGGAGAGAAGTAATCCATAGTTCTCTATGAGAACTGTGGATTACCGTAATGACTGGGACGTTTTCAGCCCGTAATTTGCGTACTCCGGCGCGTAATTACGGACTGAAATACGTCCAGTTTTAAGCCGTGTGAACATAGCCTTAAGGTATAGATTCTACTCTATGATTTAGCCCCAAATCAAATCCATGGGTGATCCAGCCGTCTACTTTACCTGATGATCTTATAACAATGCCATTAGGGCAGGTTACTGTATATAGGTTACTAAAACCCAACATACATGACAATATTTAACAATATTTTATCATGGTCTATCCAATATCTAACATAATTTATACGTATCCTTATCTCAAGACACAATCTTTCTGGTGACAAGACAGAAAAAAAACCACCATCTCCTTTCCCAATACAGATGCAATCATTACTGGTTGACTGAACCTACTTAGTAGATCACAAGGCATTATGGGAAAGGGGCTGAGACGCCCACAGCGCCCTCTGTTGGATGTAACAAATCCTCAATTTGCTTTTGACCCACCGAGTCTTGAGAAAGCAAACAGGATTTTAGCCAAGCCAGTATCTCTCATCTGCAGACAACGCTGTTTCGGGATTTTTGTCCCTCTTCAGTGCAGAGCAGAGCGATACTGGCTGGCTGTGTGGGAGGCATCGAGTAGCTCAGGAAGGGAAGATCTCTCCTTAAGGAGAGCACCGAACGAACGGCTTGTAGAGTTTGTTTTGCCTTTTCGCCCTCTACTTAGCATCGGTGCTCACCTTAAGAAGAGGGACAAAAATCCCGAAAAAGCGGTGTCTGCAGAAGAGAGATACAGGCTGGGCTAAAAACATGTTTGCTTTCTCAAGACTCGGTGGGTCAAAAGCAAATTGGGGATTTGTTACAACCAACAGAGGGCGCTGTGGGCGTCTCAGCCCCTTTCCCATAATGCCTTGTGATATGCAGATGCTAAGTAGAGGGCAAAAAAGCAAAACATAACTCTCCAAGCCGTTGGTTCGGTGCTCTCCTTAAGGAGAGATCTTCCATTCCTGACCTACTTAGTAGGCCAATACAATTATATAAATGTAAAAACCTGCAAAAACAAAGCAAACAATATATGTGAAGATGTACTGATAGGTCTTAGAGGCCTTTCTTGTAATATATATATAATATATATATATATATATATATATTATATATATATATAATATATATTATATATATATATATAAGCATGTGACTTACCGTGGTTTAAATGTGGTTGATTTTTCATGTACACACCTGGGATATTTACCCCTCATAGAGAAGGTTTCTGGAGGTCTTTAATGTACCTCTAGCCGGGTAAAGTTTTTCCTTAAAGGGGTCTCCATACTACAGAGATTAGCTTTCAACATGTAGGGATACATATTTATAGGCTAAATACATTGCTCTTTTGATCATCCAGAGCACACCACGGTCCCCGCTTTGGATGTTTTCGCGCTCGTGTCCCTGGTCTCCGGCGTCTGTACTCACCTCTCCCAGCTCCTGCTCTGCTCACTGTCATGAACTGGCACGAGCGTACCCGCTCCCTAGGTCGCACTCGCTCTCAGGAATATGAATGGACATATATGGATATATGGATGGTCCTTATATTAGGTCACTTCTCCTGCTGCCCCTCGCCACTGTGTTGGTGTATTGTCCTTGAGCCATAGCATATTTTCGTATCGTTTCCTGGTTTTTGAGCTGTGCTACCCTCCTGACAATTCTCTGCCTGCCGTCAGCCCCAACCTTACAAGTGAATTGACCACGTTCTGCTTGCCGCCACCCCTAAACTTACCGACTGTTCACTAACCACGTCTCAAGCCTACTCCTGTACCACGTCTGCACCTTTGCAGTCACCATAAGTAGCCACATCAGGGCTAGCGACCTTGGAGCCCCCTGCAGCAAAGTCCAGTCAGCGTTGTAGCGGGCTCAGGTACATGCTCGGGGACTCCTTAGACTCCGCTCCCTGACATGGTTCATATCCATCTCTCTTGGTGACCCAGAGGATCCTCTATCTTGTCTTGTTACACTGATATTGTCCTGGTCAGGAGATCAGGGAGATTTTATCTGCTCTGAGTGCACACAAGTATCTCTAGTTTATCCTCCATATTTCCTTTCCTGATTAGACAGAGAGCAGGGAATGTTGTCACCATGGCTGGGCTGGAGCAAAGGCTTCATCTCTAACTAAATTATATTACTTACCTGATAAGCAATGGTGTTCACTCCTTGGAGCACAGTAGCTTTGTTTACTCCTTTGTTTGTCTCTTGCACTTATGTCACTGTAACAAGAATAGCAGAGCTGATACACCAGTCACTGCTATAGAATCACCCACAGCCTGACCAGGAAATGTGAGTCTGAAGCTGCCTGTGACTCTGTCAAACTGCATGGTGAGAAAACCCCTTTAAGGAAAGCACTATAAAGATGTAGATGAGCTTATTGTTCACTTAGCACTCCTTGGGAAATTCAACATGCAAACAGGCTCCAGTGAGGAGAGCTTCTAATAGATGGCACCAAAGTCCTGGCTCTCTTCCCTAGAAAGTATTTCTATATTTTATTACCCAGCGAGCATAGCCTTTTAGTCTCCCTAAAGCTTGAAGGCGCGCTCATTAAGGAGAGACTTTACCCCTCTAGAATAAAGAAGAGATACATGAAATGTGAGACTAGGATAACAGGGTGGTGAATGCCATCAACACCATGGACAACTACAGAAGGAAGTTATAACAAATGATGTAAAAATCTATGCAATCGGCCAAACGTGGTTGAATGTAATATAATTGAATGAATATTATTTCGTAAAGTTGACAGAGCTTTAAATTAAGGAATAAATTAAATAAAAAATGCTTCTGTTGAGCATTAAATGTTACAGTGAAACAAAAGCACACACATGCACACATCATTAGTAACTGCACCAGTGCATCATTTAATTAATGTCAGGGTATGTTCACACGCCGTCTTTGCGGGCTGCATTTCAGGGTGTAATTGCGCTGCAACATGCCCGAACTACGGCCCACAAATACTGTAATTCATAGCTCTTAGTGAGAGCTATTATTACCTGCTGTTTTCCCCAAGGTGTATTGTGGCCGGGAGAAAGAAGTAACAGGTCACTTATTTCTAGCACGTAATTCTATGGGAGCCAGCACAGAGCACTTTAGAAGTACATGCTGGCCAGTGCATACTTCTAAAACACCCGGCATATAGCGGCGCGCACAGTACATGCCACTATACGCTGCAAAGACTCAGTATGAATTCGCTCTTAGACCTATTAAACAGCGCTAACAATAGTGGTTGGATGGCATATCTTAACTATATTAAAAGTTTGCCCTAAGGATAATTAGTGCCATAAATTTACCAACCACCTCCCAAAGTCTATACTGTACTCTTAAAATATAACTTTTAATAGAAGGACCAATTTCTGTGTACATTAAAATAGAAGTGGGCTCTGTGCACACTTAGACTAATTAAACTCTGAATTCAGTAGAGCAATATGGCGAGTGCCTGCAGGACACTAAGGGTATGTTCACACGGCTTATTTTGGAGCACATTTTGCCACGTTTTTGGAGCATACTGCGCTCTAATACGAGCGAAATGCGCCCCAATCATTACGGTAATCCATAGTTCTCATAGAGAACTATGGACTACTCCTCCTCTCCCCGGGCGTACAATTGTATTGTACGTGCGGGGAGATAATTGACATTGTCAGTAAAGCAAGCCTATGGGCCCGGAGGGCCAACCCACCCCCCTCCCAAGGCGAACAACCAGATTAAGCCGTGTGAACATACCCTAACACCTTCGCCTTGTGCACTACTTATAACTAAAAATTTACATCATTGCCCCCTCCCCTCTGACGTGTTTAGCCATATGATGTAGGCTCCTCAGGTGTTAATGGGGGAAATTCTTAGCTCTAGGTAATGCACAAGTCTTAGGTGTTGGTGTACTACAGGCACTAACCATATTGCTCTACTACTAATTAGACTAGAGTCGAATTAGTATCGGTGTGCACAGAACCCACTTCCATTTTAATGGACACAGAAATTGGTCCTTCTATTAAAAGTTATATTTTAAGAGTATAGTATAGACTTTGGATGGTGCTTGGTAAATTTATGGCACTAATTATCCTTAGGGCAAACTGTTAACATCATTCAATGAAGGACGCCCTTCCTTTTTCCTGCTAACTGGCTGCCAATTTGTTGCACGATTTTCCCACAATTTCTGTCAAAATTCAGGTTGGACCAGTTCAAATCCATACCACGAACTAAATTATAGTTTATATGTTGGAAAAATTCTGAAAAATTTCCAAATATATTTATTACAGGTCAGTGGGGTTTTTCAATTACTTTTATGACCAGAGTCTGTTGGGATTCTGTTATACGACCTTGTGACAGCACCAAAACAACCCCACGGCAGTGACGAAATAACGCTCAGATTCTGATTAAGCATCCGGCCGTATTTTGTCGTCTTTTCAATGGTTTTGGGGGGACAGTTCTGGTTTTCGTGTATGCCCGTCCCTCTAATTATTGAATAGCACAGCTTCCGCCTAAAAAAACCGAACCGAAGATTGTGAATGTTCTGAGCTTCTTGGAACGATGGTTAAAAAATACGACCACTAGAAAACCGTACAGTGTAGACTACTGGTCAATGGGGATGGTTGACAGTCGGTTTTCAAATCCAAAAACCACCTGAAAACTCTGGCCATGTGGACCTAATATTACGGCCTCATACATTATCCTTCCTGACAATGGTTCACTTGGAGAGATCAAATAAAGAAATGTGGTTGGCAAACATGTGGCTAGAGGAGAAAATGTGCAGAACAGCACATGTCATATTAGAACAATTTATGACAGTGACTTAAGCCACAAAACCTTTGTGTTGTGATGCCTGACTCAGTGTTTCGCTGCTAATGAAAGTGGATGATTGATGCTGCAACTCCGGTCTCCCTTAAGATTCAGGTAGTACAAAACAGCGATCTTTGGCTGCAAGACATGTGGCGTGACCAAGGTCGCCGTGTAGCCTTAACCTAAACCTGACTTTTGCTTTTGCAAAAGGCTCAGTAAACCTGTAAGAGATTTGCTGAAGAATTTTTACCTGAATTTGCAAGTGGAAAGTCTGCAGAGAAATATGGTAGTAGCAAAACGCATGAAGTTTTAACATATTTCACTCACAGTCCGCTGAACAGTTCTGCCTGGGAACTGAACTGTGGTTATGAATTTCCAGCAAATCAGTTTATATTTTGGATTTGTTGTAGTTTTTCCTCCTTGACTTTCAAGGGGTTGTCCCATCTGGCTATTTCCACTCTTTACAGCCTCTTCAGGCTCGTCCTTCCTGTGCAGCCTGGGAGCTGGTCTACAGCAGTGATTGATATTTCAGCTCTGTTAGCTCCTATTCCTAGCTGAGCCTGTGAGACGGACATTACTGATGGAAGGGTTGTGAAAGACAATGACACTGTCCAAGCAGAATGTCTGGCTATAGATGTTAGCTAGCAGACTGTATGTGTCATGGAAGGAAGTATTTAGTGAGAGAGAAAAATGTACAGGCTCCCACGAAACGCTGTTAGCTGTCAAGTTACTCTGTTATCTTTGTGATTATGCATACATGTGCTCTGCAGACTTGACAGGATGGTACAAGGCTGCTCCCAGGTAGAAACGTTAAGGGTTTAAGTTTTTTTTTTCTCAACAGAGAGTGAGAAGCTCCATCCTACTAATAAGAGGAAGCAAGGAGTGACGTCATTGCTAGAGAGGAGGTCGGTAACTAGAAATGCTTGTGTAAACATGCAGGAGATAAGAAGTGCTCTAGCTTTCAAATGAAGCAAAATAGAAACAGCAATGTATTTGGTAATAGTCTTTATTTACCTTTTCCCTAGAAGTTTAAAGCTAATCAAAAAGATATGAATACCCCTTTAACAACTGCCCACTGACTATAGATCATCTTTCTGTTGCAACATCTCGAACTGTCGCTGCAGAAAGAGGGGTTTTACGGCTATCTGTGCCACAGCTGCGCTAGGAACAGAGCTGTTCTTAACAGCTCTGTTCCTAGAGCAGTTTCTGTAAGCACCAGGAAGTGAAAGAAACCTCTAGGCCACGGCGCTTAACCCTTTGATTGCAGCAGCATAATCAAATGGCATTCCCCTGCTCCTTTGGGTGATTGGGACTCCCAGCGACCTGATAGAGCCTAGGGAAAGTTTGTACAGTCAGGCCTGGGGACCTAGAATAGCCCCAGGGCTGTCTGTATAGGAAGACTGCTCTCACCGCACACTGTGTGCTGCCCTGCCTGCTGCCTGTGTCAGTATGACACAGATTGTAATGTATTAACATAAAAGAATATGTTAATACATTAGTGTAAAAAAAAAAAAAAAAAAGTGTTCGTTGTCCCTTAAAAAAAGTAAGAAAACAGTAGAAAAAAATTTAATAAAAATGTTTGCCTAAAATACGCAAAAAATCTCAAACATCTATCACCGTAATAGCGTTTGAATTCATCCAACGGTTCGTTTTAGTGTGAAATGTGAATGGTGTAAAAAAAAAAAAAAAAAACTAATTAGACTGTAAAAAAAATCTGCATTAATTTCTTTGTAAACTTAAACTACGCCCCTCAAAATTACAACTTCTCCCGCATAAAACAAGTCCTCATACAGCTGCGTCACTTAAAAAATAAAAACGTTGTGACTGTTGAAGCGCAGGGTGTAAAAAAAACCTAAGAAATTTAGCTGGTCATTTAGGCTTTTTCAGGTCTGGGGCTTAAAGGGTTAATGCAGAAATATGCAAAAAAAATTCACAATACAATACAGAGCGAAGTCAGCAACTGCACAATTCAAATTCTGCCTAAAAACAATTAGCAGCCATAAATCCACAAAATTTGGCGCAGATTTGCTACTGTGGATTCCCCTGCAGATATTTCTGCAGCAAATCACAGATGTATGAACTTACCCTTAGGCTATGTTCACACGGCTTAAAATTGGACGTATTTCAGTCCGTAATTAGGCGCGGTAAGAATTACGGCGCGAATACGTCCCAGTCATTACGGTAATCCACAGTTCTCATAGAGAACTATGGATCACGTCTCCTCTCCCTGCTCGGCGAATCCGCCGCGGGGGGAGAAAGTGACATGTCATCTACTAGCGGCGTATACGCGCCGCTAGTAATGATAGGCAATGTTCACATGGCTTATTGCCGGCGTAATTGCGGGGCCAGATTTCGCCCCGCAATTACGCTGGCCACCGTGCAGCGGGGGCGGGGTGGGGGGCCGGCAGCTCGCCGACCCCATAGACACTCATTATTCATGGCGCGTACACGCCGTAAATAATGTGCATGTCACTTTCTCCCCCCTCCGCGTATTCTCCGAGCGGGGAGAGGAGACGGAATCCATAGTTCTCTATGAGAACTGTGGATTACCGTAGTTACTGGGACGGATTGGAGCCGTACTGCAGCGAGGCCATAATCTATGGGCCGGCGTAATTGCGGGGTGTAATTACGCCCTGCAAATGAGCCGTATGAACCCAGCCTTAAAGTACATTTCAATAAGCAATCCAGTATTCTAAAACAATAAAACAACACACGGTACATAGATAAAAACTTTATTGAGCCTAACAGACAAATTGTGGAGCATAATTGTAAGTTTCCTAAAACGTATCAAAATAATATTCCATCTCTAAAATTCTAAAAAACACACACATTACAGCTAAGTAATAAATAACTGGTCAGGGGATTAGTACATCTGTAAACAGCAGTATGTGTTAGTGAAAGTGCTTCTGGAATGTTAAATGTCACAAGTTTCTTCAATGCAAAAAAACGAGTGCATATCAAAAACAAAAAAAATTGTTAAATAAAATCCAATCGAGCCATACGAATTAGAAAGCATGCTGGTGAGGAAAACTCAAACACCCTTTTTCCACACCTCCAAAACAAGCAGGAACCTTGCTCTCGGACTGCAGCGCGATGAGCTGCTCCATTGTCCTCATTAGAGTGTCTTCTAGTTGGCCTCTAAGTGTCTGTGCGGCTAATAGCTCATTGTGAAGGGCTGAGCTGGAACTGAAACTGTTAAACAAGTTACAATGATTAAATATTTCAATATGCTTATTAAATGTAACAATGCATAAAATATAATTACGTCAAAAGATAAAATAGCAACCTAAATACAGGGGTGGACATCCCATTGGTGCATGATCTGCACCTAAATAAGTTCCCTGTAGGTAAGGGGACCCACTGTCAACTTAAAGGGAGGAGTCCAGTGTACCAGTGCACATACTCCCTTCTAACCTAAGGGTATGTTCACACGGGCAAATGTCGTTTTTGCGCGTCGAAATTAGGGGAATCCCTACCTCATAAGAACTATGGATTGGCCCCCCTCTCCCCGCTTGTACAATACGATCGTATTGTACAGCAGGGGGAAAAAGTGACAGGTCAATTACTTGGGGGAATACGCGCTACGAGAAGCTGTCAATGGGGCCAGCGGGGGCCGGGGAGTAGGGGCGATCAGCGGACCCCCAAATCACCCGCATAAATTTCGGCCGTACTGTACGCCCGCAATTCCCATTGAAAATTGCCTTAGTCTCTACATAAACCTGTTTTTCCTCCTTCTCATGAAGACCTTGGGAGGCAGAACCAAAGGGGTTTGACTTCAGAGATTGCCTGAAAAAAAAACAAAGCTTATCGATCCCTGATCTCCTGGGTTCAACACAGTGTTGTTTCCTGGATGTGTAGACACACATAACCACTGAACTCCCTGCCATGAAACACAAATTAAAAAAAACGGAAAAACCCCAGAAAAGTAATTAAAACATCAAAAGTGCCCAGTTTTTAGGGGGAGGTACAGAAATTTTAATATAATTTTTTTTTTTACACCCACACCCCTTTAAATCAATTTTCTACTATTACACAACACTGTAGAAGGTGGAGGCTACCCGGGTCCACCTTTCTCCCTGCACAGGAGAGCGCCTGCCTGTCCCATGGTACCACCCACTTTGAGGCATGGTTAACAAATGTTATATGTTGTGTACGTCTAAGGAAGGGCTTGAAACGCGTAAGATGTGTGTGGACTTTTCTGTGTTATGTTTTTAAACTGTTTGATAATAATGGGATGAAATAAACTTTACAGGAATTTTTACTTTCAAGTGCTGGATAATTCTTTTTGACGTATTGGACTACATCACCAGATCTTTGTTTCCGTGCACTGGAGCATACAACAACAGGACACCATATCCAACAGGTGAGCGAACAAACATTGTTTTTCTACTGGGACTGAATATGTTGTATAAGCCTGATCTACTGGAGTGCAGCAAAATGAGCTAATAAATGTCATGCCGAACAATAATTGATTGTTAAAAAGCCATAGAGGTGCCCTATGATAACATAGGGCTGTAGAATATGTGAACAACCAACTTATCGTACACTATGGAAAGGCCTGTGTTGCATTCTCTCCGTATAACCAACCATTAATGTATTTCACCGTCAATATTCAGGTCCACAGATACAATATATTCATCAATAGATACTTGACCTCAATTCTTTGAAAAATTCACAGAAGTTTCTTTATGCGATAGACACTAATGCATTACATATGGTATGTACATGGGGAAGGAATAGTCCATTCCATGATTACTTGTTAAATGTAAAAACTCTGTGCAAAATTGACTGAAGAAGGAATTGGGAATCCTGGTGGAAAGTAAACTAAACTTTAGCAGCCAGTGTCAGGCAGCAGTTGCCAAGGCAAACAGGATCATGGGGTGTATTAAAAGGGGCATAGAGGCACATGATGAGAACATTATTCTCCCATTATACAAGTCACTGGTTAGACCACACATGGAATATTGTGAACAGTTTTGGGCTTGAACAGGTTCAAAGATGAGCAACAAAAATAATAAAAGTACTGGGTGGACTGCAATACCCAGGAAGATCAGGAAGATTAGGGTTATTTAGTTTAGGGAAAAGGCGGCTTCGGGGACATAATAAATATGTATAAATATATTAAGAGACAATATAGGGATCTCTACTATGATCTATTGATACCCAGGACATAACAAGGGGGCGTCCTCTACGTCTAGAGGAAAGAAAGTTTCTACATAAACATAGAAAGGGATTCTTTACAGTAAGAGCAGTGAGACTATGGAATTCTCTGCCAGAGGAATTTGTCATGGTGAATTCACTAACAGAGTTCAAGAAGGGGCTGGATACATTTCTAGATGTAATAATATAACAAGTTATAGTGACCAGGACTCTGGAGAACGGTCACTGATCCAGGGATTTATTCTCATTGCCAGATTGGAGTCGGGAAGGAATTTTTTCCATTAAAATTAGGACAATTTGCTTCTCCCTCATGAGGGTTTTTGTCTTCTTGAGGAACAACACTATAGCACAATAGGTTGAACTGGATGGACGTCTGTCTTTTTTCGACCTTGCAAACTATGTAAAAACCTGTGCTACATCCATAATAGTTATGAAGTCATCATTAACTCCCAAATGTTAGTCCCTGCTTTAATTGGCAGACTCAAGTTGTTAGTACGTCAGCAGTTATTCCAGCCCAAAACAACGTCGTGAATTTTGATATTGGATAACAAAGGGCCCATATACGACTTTTGCTCAGGGTGCCCCTGCTACCTAGAGTCTCTGATGCTTGCCTTAAAAAAAATGGTTAATTCATGTAAAGTTAATAAAAAAATACACTAATCTAAAACACTAAAGTACAACAGGCTGAACTGAAATGGACTTGTTCTTTTTTTTTTTCCCGGGGGCCCCCTTACAAACTATGAACACGATTGTAATATAGTCGTAATTTCAAACCAAACAAAGCTGAAGGACAATAAGCAAAAACTATTATAAATATTACCATGTCAAGTCTATACTGTAATGAAATTGTTCCTACCAAACAACTACTAAATAAGCTTGTTTTCTCAAAGCTTGTCCAGCCGCTCTTTCTCATTGAGTCTGCTTTTATTTGACTCAGCTCTGGTTTTTTCAATGTAATTCCTCTTAAATATTTTCTAGAGAGAGCATAAGAAATCAATGGTTCAATTCTATTGTATAAATAGTACACTTAACTAAACATTGTAACCTATTGAGCTACAACACAGTACAGACGATGTAAATAAATAGGATATTCCATGAACCTGTCTTATAAATGTAGACAGTGGTTCCACCCTCGGAAAACACCTACCCCGTCTTTGGAGAACATTTAAAAAAAACAAGATAGAAAGAAATCTTTGAGGGTAGTGCCCATCTTTAAAATTAAATATATTTTAAATAACATAAAAGGCTACACTTGCTTAAAAAAACAAAAATAATTTGCACTCATCTCTGTTCCAGTGCTGAAGATGGAGTGAGTATACCCCTCTCTCTTAGGGTACTGTTCACTACAGCATATTTTGGGACGCGTGACATTTCGCAAGAGTATTGCTGAGCTATACTGCGCTCTTATACGAGCGAAATGTGCTACACTCATTACAGCAGGTAACTCTAACATGTAGTTCTCAAAAAGTATAAGTAATGTGAATACGCCTCCCTCTCATCTCGCTGACGGTCAGTAAGTGATCAACCGCGAATACAATTGCAACCGCGACTTCTCCACATTGACGATATGAACTGGAATATTGCGGGGCATACTGTACGCCCCGCAATTAAGCCGTGTGAACATGCCCTTACTTGCTTTTCAGCGGTTGGTGCATGACCACAAGACAATCTGTGCCTTCAGTGGTCACAGGCCGTTCCCTTGACATATCTGTTGAGGAAGTGAAAGGTGCAGAAGCGGTGAGATGGTCTGCAGATGTTAGAAGTGACTCAGCGTAATGTATGCAGTCAGTCCATGCCTGATCCGCGAGACAGAAGAGAAAGCTGAACACCAGGCACAGTCTCTTCAGCATTGGAAATGTCTGTTACATATGCGCCAACTTATACGTAAGAAAGAATTTGTTTTATAATTTTTTTCTTAAGCATGTGTGCTGTGTGTGTGTTTTTATCTTTAACCCTACCTTAACGGACCCAGCCAGTTTTTGGCCTTCCTCGACAAAGACCGTATTTTTGAAATCTGACTATGTGTCACTTTTTGTGCTTACACACACATTCCCACATAACTACATTACAGATATAACTTTTTGACACTTTTTACCTATACCATGTGATTCTGAGATATGTTTTTCGTGACTCATTGTGCTTTAAGTTCAGTAAGAAATTTTTATCATACGAGTCTTGTTTTTTGTGAAGGGATAAATAACAAATTTCTTGAAAACATTTTGGGAAAAATCTGTGATTTTTGAAAGTTCAAAATTTCTTGCGTTACAAGAACAGATAATTTATTCACCGACAAAACTAGTTTATAACTCCCTAGCATTATACCATATGTCCACTATAGGTTCGCGCTTCAATTTTTTAATATGTCCTTTTTTTTTTTTTTTTTTTTATGACATTTAGAGGCTGCAGAAATTAGTATACATTTCTCTCCACATTTTCAAGATGAAAATTTGCATAATATAACATATTTTTTTTGGGAACCAGTCCAGTTCCTGACTGGCTATTGAGGAGACCTGCAAATGATGTTAGATAAACCCACTAAATGACACTCCTTCTAAGGAAACTAGACCACGTATTCTACAACACTGTAATGTTTAGATCTAGTTGTATTATACCCTCTTTAGAGTATTTCAACAGCATAATTAAAGCAATGTGGAGCGTGAAATTTCAAAATATTTCACTATTTTTGACAAGAATTTTCAGAATATTTATCCATTATTCTAACTGGTAGAATACCCGCGTTAAATGTGACAGGTATAATTGCTATGATTATATCATTTTTCCCCATAGGTCATGCCATGTTTTTAGTAAACTATCCTCATATGTGGCCCCTTAGTGCATTATTTGGCTCACCCAATATAGTCCCCCTAGAAATAGGTAGGAGTACTACTACTTGGAAACTCATCGGAATGGTTGGTCCTCATTCTTCAATGCAATTTTATTTAGGTGCCATTTCAGGTTTGAAGATGGGCCACCTAGTGCTAATATTAATAAACACACCTATAAAAAGACCCCATATTGGAAAACTTACACGCCCTTATAGGTAATTATTTACTGGTGTGTAAAGAGAGCTATAGTCGACGCACACAGGAGTGATTCAACAAATTTTTTTTTGCATTAGGGCTGTGTAAATGGAAAAAAAATTTTTTCCAGAAATGCTGCAATTTTAGCCTGTCAACATGTTTAATATTTCACAAGTGAATCTGGAAAAAAGAAGCCCGTATTAATTATTCTTTGTTAAGCAATTTCTTCCAAGTTCGGCTATACCCTACATTGTGGCGTGTTGTTAGGTCGTGGTAAACTGCTGTATCATTCGGCGCGCATCGGTCATGGAGCCTAGTTTTTGGAAACGCAATATGATATTTGGCTTGGGACCATGTTCGACATTTGCAAAATGCTCCCGCCAAATTGTTTACACCATGATAATAAGAGTGAAAGACCTCTCACATTCCAGAAGCACTCCTCGCTAATTTTAGATATTCAACGACAACCACCTCCAATATGGTATCTCTTCTTAAGGGGTGATATCTGGGGCATTTTGCGGTGAAACTGGTTGTTATCCCATCTGTTTTTAGTTTAGGAATATTGTGCCCGATCGAAGCATGGAAGTTACAGGGTTGGTATGATGAGAGGGAAAGAAATAAAAAACGTCATGCTACAACCATTTGTTTTTTGCGGGCTCTCAATTTTACAGCGTTCAGCGTCATTGCTTCCAAGTTGTAAAATGATGTGATATATACGATTTAACTATATTTGCGGCTGGTCTGGTAACAATGGACAAACTGGTATAAATTTTATTATAGTTTTTTATTATGTACTTTAAAATTACTTTTACAACAATATAGAATCAATTATTGGTCTATATAAAACACATTTGCGTTTTTATGTTGATCACTCTATTCTGAGAGTCATAAAACTTTTTTTATTTTGCTTGTGTCAGAGGTGTGTAGTGGACCTTGTTTTTTTGCGGGTGAATATTGATGCTTTTATTGGTCCATTATGGGGTGTAATTCTACAACAACTTTTGCATTCAACTTTTTATTATGAGTTATTTTTGTGTAGTAGCAGGTTTGGAACACATAATACAGCAATCGCTCTGAGTTAGATGTTTTTTATTCTTTTATTTTTTATAGCGTGTCAGACTATGCCCTTCTATGACTATGAAATGCCTAGCTCTTATACTCTCAATGTCAGGTACGATATACGAACAGTTAATCAAGCAATACCCAATTTGTATATCTTTTTTTTAAATTTTTTACGCATTTTATACAATAAAAACATCTCTTTTATTCATAACTATCAGAGTGGAGAAAAAAATAGAAAAAACAAAAAAAAAGTAAAAACACAATTTTTGCATCGCCATTAGTTCTGTAGCATAAGCTAATCATAAACTTTTTTATTTATTTCTGCTGTTATGGAGCTTGTATACAGGGCTTGTTTTTTGTGGGATGCAAGTTCGGACGTTTTTATTGGTATCATTTTTGGTGGGGGACAAGACCTTTTTGATCATGTTTTTTAAAATTACGATGCTTTTGTGTCCAATGTGCAAGTGGTCGATGAAAATAATCTGCAATCACTTACAGTTGTGTTTTTTATTTAATTTTTATTTTTTAACAAGCGCTTCATGTGCAGTATCTCGATAAATAAGTTTAGAATCTTTACTCTTGTTGTGGATCGATGACGATTACTGGACTTGTTAATTACCCCAATTTCATATAAGTTTTTTTTTGTTGAATAGCAACTTCTAAAATAAAAAAAAAAAAAAAAAAAAAGTGTTTTTTTTAAGTGCTTGTGTAAAAGAATAATTTATACCCACTCGACTAAGTCTTCTGAGAGCCATAACTTTTTTATTTTTCTGTATACAGAGACGTTGTAAGAAAGGCTCGTTTTTTTTTATTTGTGCGATGAAAGATGGACGTTTTAATTGGTATACAACGTTGAGTTTATAGGGGTTTTTGATCACTTTTATTCCTCATTTTATGTGCTCTGCTGCGGGATGTAACAAGCAAATCTTAATTTGTGATTGTTTTTTTTGTTTTTTGTTTTTTACGGCGTTCACCGTTACGGGCTAAATTAAACCACTGAACTGATTTAATATGTGTGCCCAGGTCGATTAGACGCCTTACCGCACTTGGCAATACCAAATATGGATTAGTACTTTATTTAATCTTTTTATTTCTTTTTTGGGTGGACTGATTGCCGTTTAGTGGAATCGCGGAGAAAAAGTGCGATGTACGTGTTTTTATTTTCATTTTTCCGGTTTGTGTAATTTTACTTGTTTATTCACTTCTTTTTTTATCTTTTTCACTATTTTTTTTTTTTACTTATCTCCCCATAGGGGATTTGAATGCAATGAGATCTTTAGCTATCTACTCATTCAATAGGAATTCAATGTCACAGCTTGTTGCTATGAACTGTAGTTCCGTATGACAACTGTCAGCTCACGATGCTACGGGCCATGCCCCACAGGGGCACGGCACGGGGGCATACGTGACGTACAGACAATCCCGGGAAGGCAACTCTTGCCTTCCGTTGGGTGTCTGTAAGAGGCAGGAGCACTAGCACTAGCAGGATCGCCCGTTCCGTGTCGCTGCTTGGCCGCCCGACGAGACGCAGGAGGAGCGAATATCTTCCTGCGTCTCTCTTATTTATGCGACCTCCGATCGTCACGATAATTACGGGGTTATCCGCCCCCCCCCACCCCCGGAGCGATCCTGAAGAGGTCGGGGGTGGCCCCATTGTGCGGGATGTTCAGCTTGTAATATACAGCTGACACCCCGCGCCGATCGCGCGAACTCTGCTTTAGAGTTTCGGGCGGTGTCCTCAGTGACGTATCCATACGTCCAGGTTGCGGTGTTGAACCCCCAAGACGACCTGGACGTATGCATACGTCCAAGGACTGTGATGGGGTTAAGATGCTCAACCCCTCCGTCTTTCGGCTAACTGTAAATTGCTGCATACTATGGATTCCTTCTAAGAGACTGTCACATCACCCACTGCCTATGCAAAACAAATAATTTTAAAAATGTATCAGAATTGCAGAACAGAAGTGTCGCAAGAAAGTAACCAGAGAAGATGTGTCGGTCAGGAGTTTATTTACCAGCTTGTTAACTCACATCTTATTAATACATTCTGCTTTCAAGAAGAGAAGATTTAGATTTACCACTAAGCTTTTGATTTAAAACTATAATTGTTGTGGATCATTTTGCTATAATTTTGACACGGAGAATGCAATCAGTGTAGTAGCTGCGTGAACCGCCATGGCCAGTTAAACACAGGTTCTATCCATGTGATTGCCCATGTGATTTTTTTTCTGTCCATGGATTGGGCGTATAGGTGAAACACATTGAGCCTCACTTATCAAAACTGTCTAATGGTAAGAGTATCTTTATTACCCATAGCAACCAATTAGAGCTCAGCTTTCATTTTTCCAGACCGGTTTAAACAAAAAAAAAAAAAAAAAAAGAAGAAAGCTGAGCTTTGATTGGTTGCAACGGGCAACACTGTTTAGATGAATAAGGCTCTCCTATCAGTGCATTAAAGGGGTTGCCTGGGACTTACAAAAGCTTGTTTGTCCCATGGGGTATGATTAGAAATAGAAAAAAAGAAGTCTACTCACCTCCGTGATGCTCTTGTTCCCGGTGGTCGCCCGTACATCCCGGCGCAATGAACTCCAGCGCTATGTTTCTATTGCAGCCAATCAAGGCCAGGGGGGTCAAGTGCATGTGAGTTGTGGCCTGTGATTGGCTGCAAATGCACGTGAAAGATGGGCGTTGATGTGCAGCCCCGGATGAGATTTTGGCCCCGGGAGGAACGGGGGGGCGTCCATGGAGATGAGTAGGCTTCTTTTTTTTCTATTTCTAATCATACCCCAGATGACCCATGTGCTTTTGTAAATCCCGGACAACCCCTTTAAACGTCTTTCTCACGATTGTCAAAATAAAGGAGTTGTGCCACGACAGACATTTACCACCTATCCAGAGAATAAGTGGTAAATGTGTGATCACTTGGGATCCTGCTGCTGGGACCCTCACCAAATGCTAAGATGGGAGCCTTGATTCCCCCATTCTTCACTGCTACCCATTGGCACTATTTCTCCTTTTAAAGTCTATGGGACTGATGGAGATAAACAAGTACGAGCGCATTGAGGAAGGCTGACGATTCGGAGCCCGCGTTTTAGCAATCAGACATTAGTAAATGTCTATCACAATCCTTTTAGTAGATTTTTACTGTGCAAGTATCTGGACAACGGAATATAAAATGTAACAAATACCTCCCAACTAAAAAAAAACCTCCCCACATACCTTCTGAGTATGTCTTAAATGGCCCTCGCTTGCTAAATTCAATGAGGATATATTCTCCTTTAGAGTGAAAATCTGCTGGGTTAAAAGTTCCACGGTTGGTATATCTTCTGGATCAACCAGCTTGACCTGCAGATCCTGAGTTGGAAACAAAAAGTCTTAAACTTTCATGCTTCTATAATGCAATTTTTTTTTGCTAGGGAGCTTCACCCTGACTATAAAACTAACTACTATGTCTACAAGCCCCTGCACCTTTAGACTATTAAGTTAGCTGTTAGAGTAACTACAAGTAGGAACTATAGACCATTCAGATTATTAATCTTTGTGATTGGGAGGTGGGGAGTATTTCACACTTTGTAGTAGTTAACAGTAAATAATTCTAATTAGTCTTTAATGCTCGTTCCAGCACTGCTTCCATACTGGGAATCTCGCAAAGAGCTCTGTCCTCTCCCTTTCCCCTCTACATCCTGAAAACCACCCGACGTTCATTGATCACATGGAATCAATGAACGTTTTGCCATCACTCAGTGAGTGTGCTTTGAAGCCATGCTCAGCTCAGGAACACTCCCCTGTAGTGGGTGTGACCTGAGCAGAGAATGATCAGCTGAATTAACACTTTCCAGCCTGTAATTTGCAAGTGAATAGAAGTAATTAGAAAATACAGAGGAGGGGGAACTGTTTGTTTATCACTGAATACTGCTGGCAGAATTTGGGAATGGGAGAAGAGGACAGTACTTCAGAACTGGGGGGGCTATGTACTGCTGTCATGAAAATGTGACTGCAGCTCTGTACAGTTTACATAGTGACTCATGAGTCCTAGCTATCATCATTATCACGACAACAAGAGCTGTGGGAGATTACACACCAATGTCAGCACAATGTCTAGCAGTGATAACTGTGGAGAGAAGTCCTAGATTGCAATGCAGTCTGGGACTTGTAGGAAAGAGATGCTGGAGAACTAATAACACTCCGACAAGAAGCAAGTTTTACTGCAAAAAGTGGATCTTATGATATATGAAAAAGGAGGCAAAAGAAAAGAAACACATGAAGGTCGTAGAATATCTTTACTTTTCAATATAAATGGTGTTCATAGTGTTCTTTGAAATCTTTAAACTCCTGGATAACCTCTTTAATGCATTAAAAAATAGTTACGTGGCTTCAAGCCATTAACCATGGCAAATTACCTTAATCAATTCTTCTTTTATCTGAATGTTCCTCGTGAGAGTATCAATGTCTGCGGATTGTTCTCGCAACTGCTCATTCTGTTTCATAATAATAGACTGTAGGGCGGAAACTTCAAGCTGTTGAGGAACACAAGACAGATTGTTTAATGACTGTAAGCTGAAATTATTTTACATGTGCTCAAGAATGTTCTTGTTCACGTTGATCATTTCACTTTACATAACAGCTTGAGCTCCAGAGCGGCTCTTCATACAATTTGCACCATTTTCTTCTGAGCATTGACCCCTCTTTATATCACCACTGTGACAGATCTGAATGTTGGCAGACATCTGTTAAAAACTTGATCTGCTGTATCAGATATTTTCTTTGGTCATTGTCAGGTGATGAAGTCAGAAAGTTTCTCGTGCCAAATCAAAAATTTGCATTCCAGGAGTAGAAGTCCAGACTAAGCCCCAAATCATGGCAGAAATTATTGCATTCTGTTATTTTAACCTGCGGCACAGATGTCCAAGACAAAAAATTTCACAACTGAACAATGACACATTGTCCAGAATGACTGTGTCCGAGCGATACCGAATGCCATCTTACCAATTTCTGACACACACGAAAACTGCAGCATCCAGCTAGTGCTTCTAAGGCTCTGTTCACACAGCAGAGTTTTACTTTTTATCTTTTGTGCAATGGATTTCGCCACGTTTCCAGAGGCCGATTAGCTCCAATCATTTAGGTTAATTTGCTTCCTGTTTTCTGACATTTCACTTTTACCATACCAAGTTCATGCAGGATTGTCCGCACTGCAGATTTCAACATCCATACTGGAAAAATCTGCAGAGCATAGGCTACACTGGGTGTTCCCACCATGCATCGATAGGATGTACCATGAAAGTCTGAAAAGTGTGCATCCAACATTTGAGACCCACACTTATCTTAGGAACCAGCCTCCGAGATTTACAGCTCAGAATGAAGAGTGCATGACTCTTCATTCTGTTCTATGGGAGTCCTGAATACAGTACCACTTACCTGTACTTAGAACTCCCATAGAACAAAACAGAGTCGCGCGCAAGCCATGGCTGTTTTTTCATTCATAGCCGACACTTTTAGGGGCCCGTTCCGGAGATAGGTGCGGGTCTCAGAGGTGAAACCTGCACTTATCAGACTTTGATGACATATTCTATCGATGCATGGTCGAAACACCCTACAAAAATAATGACTTTTAATATAGTGGCTCTTTAAGTATAATCCATGTGCTTTCTGCACCATGTGAGCAGGACCTAATAGCCTGAATCACCCAATGGGGTACTGCGCCTGGCTAGTGTGATGAGGCACTGTAGCTGGCAGTGATGCAATACTAAGGCTGAAAGTATGATGGGCACAGATTGGCTGGCAATGTGATGGGGCACTGTGGCTGGCAAATGTGAAGAACATATGGGCTGGAAAATGAATGTGATGGGGTATTGTGGCTGGCAATGTAATGAGGTATTGTCTGCACCAAATATGTCTGCACCATATCAAATCATTATTGATCATAAGAAACATACACTACACTTACTTTCCAATTTGTAGGATTGTAATTATTGGCATTTAAAGTTCTGAGCAATCATCTGAAAAGAAAGGCGTTTTGAAAAATGGTGGGCCCCAATTCTGAGGGCCATCCTCCTTTTCTAAGGTGGGGCAAGCGACTATGTCCGCCCAAAAGGGATTTTGTGAAGTGGCAAAACCCCTTTCAATTATTACCTGATATTCTCTCATTTTCCGCAAAACAAGTCTCAGATCTTCTTGGGCTTTAGCCAGTTCGCTCTTCAAAGTTTCAATATTTTCAGTTTCTTTGTCTTTATAATAAAACATAATAAAACAAACAAACAAACGTGTGGTAGAAATAAAATTAGCAAAGAATAAAACTTAAATATTTTAAAGAAACACTGGAGGTGCTGCTGGATTCTATAACTTCACTGAAGTGGTTTTCAAAAACGAAGAGATCTCCCCCAAGGAAAAACTTAAAAAACAATGAATAACATTTCTAAAAGTTTAAAATTTTCACATACATTCATTTTTAAAAGGTTTTTTTTCTCACCATGAAATTTTTTCACAAGCCCACCATTTTGACCCCTCACTTCCTTTTTAGGCTATGGCGGGCCATACAGTGCTTACAATCGTTCTGCAGTTCCAGTTTTTCCCAGTTAAAACTGACATGTCTGGGGAGCTTCAAAAATTAATACACAATGCGCAGAGCCTAAAGGGTGAATGGTCATTTACTTAGGAAAAAACTCTTGCAGAGATAAGCTATGGGGGGATGACCACCATGGTCAAACAGCAGCTTGTGGTGACAAAGGAGAGAAAAGTGGGGAGACGTGGTCGATAAAGAAAAACTTGTGCATTTTAGGAGAAGATAAAATCTTCTTTAACTCCTGACCAAAGCAAAATCAAAAAAGCAATGTATTTGGTAATAGTTTTCATAGTTTTTTTTAAAAGCTAATGATTTTAGTGAGAAAACCACTTTAAGGTTTTGAATGACTACCCTTCAAGAAGTCAACCACTTGTTGTTGTCATTTTGAAAAGCTATTAGATTCTGTTTTAAAGTTGATCTGTCACATTAACAAACAAGAGTTGAAAAGCAAATTTAACATATAATTTTTTTTCCCTGCAAAAAAATCAACCCAACTTTTTAAAATGAAATCAAACTATTAAATACTTTGGTTTTTTTTTTTTTGGGCTTCCCTTTAGAACCTAAGAGCAGTTCTTATTTTCTGCTTGTGTACACAATATTCCCTCAGTTACCTACCACCTCTCTCTGTTGGCTTCACTCTGTGCTGTGTCTTATCAGCAGCACAAGAGCTCTCTTATGTTTCTTAGTGACAAACTTTAACCCCTTAGAGCTCTCTAGACTTCGGCCCTACCATTTAAACCCTTCCAATTCTAATATTCCTCTAACAGTCTCATCGAGGAATAGCACAACTGAAATGTTAGTCACTGCTTTTGACCCCCAACGCCAACAGAAAAGAATCCCCGAAGCGGGGGCAGAGCAGGCGTACGAAACAGCCCAAAGTAAAAAACCCTTTTAAAAATTAAAGGTCTCATGGGCGCTACTAAAAAGCCCTGCCAAAGGGGGTCAAAGGGGGTAAAATTCTGTAGGTAAAACATTGTCCTCCCGTGCTGTTCCAGGCCCATAGTCCCCCCATGGTCCCTCAGCTGTGACATCCTTTCTCATATGGGGAGTGGCTGCCCCTTCTTTGGTTTTCTTGCACTCCACCCCCTGCACAGGTTTTAAATCCATGCAGATAACTTTTAGCTGGAACTTTTCTCCCTGAAGTATGGAGGTCTGAACAGGCACCAAAAGAGGTATCAAAAGAGGGTACCACCTGTATTGAGGGCGCCTTTGATTGGCCCGGGGGACTAAAACAGTTTTGATCAAAAATGTGAACCAAGAACCTCAAAAAATTTTTATGTATTTTAAGTAGCGAAATGCTTTTTCAAAATTCCCATGTCCTTTTGATAGTTTTTTAGTGCTAGTAGTGTGCTGCTGATATTGGATTGTGTTTGTATCCTTTCTCATGTGACTGCTCACAGTCCAATGAGCAATGAATGTTATTTCACAGCTGTGGACAGTCCCCCAGGCCCCGGTTCCGGTTACTATGGTCACTGAGCAGCGACTTCCCCCCACGTCACCCCTGACCCAGGGATTTTCCCCAGACACATGAAAATGCACGCTATGTCACTGCCCTGACATCACTCGGTGTAAAGGTAATATGGATGGAACCTCAAAGGGGCTCTACATCTTTGTGGGGGCCCAAATTGCCAGGATGATAAAGGTGCACCGAGAAAGAAAATCACAACTGCCCCGTTGCTGGAATACACTTTCTGTCTTTATTTTAAAAATGGCAGGTTTTTATCTTTTTAAAGGTTACAAGATAAAAAAGCAACACTTACTAGCTGTTTTGTCTCTATGGGTTTAAACCCTTTAAAAGGGGGGTTTTCGCTTTATCATTCGTTTTTTTGTAGTTTCATTTCTACTCCTCAAATCCCGGGGCTTTCTTTTTTCCCCCCCCCCCCAGCTGGGTGTTTTTAACTGAAGGGGATGACATATCCCCCCTTCATGTTTTTTGCCCTCCCGAGTCTGTGTTTGTGATCAGTGGGAGGGGATAGCACTTTCCCCCCCCCCTTCCCGTCTAGTCCACATTCCCCGTTCGTTCCTCTCCCCATGCAGTCTTATTCTGTAAAAGCTGTAGGTTTACATACCACAGCCCTACATTCAGTCTAGACAGTCTTCTATTAACCAGAGCACTGATCTCTTCTCCTCTCACAGCTGGAGGTTTGTTACAGTTGAATCCAGTCTTCTATGAACTCATCCAGAGCAGCACAGATCTGTCTCCTTTCTATGTATACACGCAGCAGCATTAGACACCGAGCTGTTTTCCGATTGTAGAAGCAGCTGCAGGGTTATTGCGCCGCTCCTAGCCGTGAGAGTGAAATGTTGCCGGCCCCTTACTCTGAGTGAGAGAGGCAGGAATGTGCGCTCCCGTGAATACGACCGGGGGCCAGACAGAATGTAAATTAGTAGAGCCGTCAGCCAATGAAATGAAAGGAGGAGGAATCCGACCAGCGCTGGGGAACAGTGTTTACAGAAAATGAAGATAAAGGAGACAGTGAAAACAAGGCAGCTTTGCTAATGACATCCAATTGCAAAGTTGCTTGTTTTCACTGTCCCCTTATTCTGAAGACCATTTAATGTAATGATAAAACCCCTTTAACTGAGGTATACTCCCTTTAGCTGAGGAATTTCTGAAGCTGGGGTGTAGTCCTGGGAGGAGGCGCCATCTTTGGGTTATAAAGGTGGGTTTAAATCTATAAGCACATTATGTGGTGGCCATTTTGTTAACACTTTAGAGAGTGTATAGTTATACAGGCAGCTTTTACATGCCATAATATAAAGGCATATGAGGTGTAACACTAACTAATACATTAAAATGGAGACGCAAAGGATCACATATATATAACCTTTGTTCCCATCCACAACAGAGGGACCACATTGTAGCTTGGCTCTGAAGGAAAGCTGATTGATGTGCTGTTACTCAGCTTGGATGCAACATCCAGTAAAGCTGAAGGATACCACGTCCCTTATCAGCTTTCCTCCAAAGCAGATGTGACAAGGGGGTGGGGCTTTGTGCAAAAGAGGGCATGCCATGTAAAACAGGGTGTGTGCCCACTCTAACCATCAAGTTGGCGAGCTGCAATTCAACATCTCCCTGAAGGCTACTTCCAAAAGTTGGCAAGTATGAGTGAACATTACATTACTGCTGCAGGACACCGGGGTTCTGGTGGAGGTAGGAAAGGTGAGCACAGGTTTCAGTTCTCTATTTAACAGTAGTAGGGGGGGTTTTTTGTTTTGTTTTTCACAGAAAATCCTGAAAACCCCTTTTGATTAAATAAAATAAATGATTGCTTTATGTACAAAGAAAACTGGGAAAAAATAAAAAATAATGTTGAAATTTACCCTTGGCATCCAAATCTTCAGATTTCATGCTGAGGGGCAAAGGCTGAACTGAGTAACTTTGTGTGAATGCCTAAAAAGGATAATACAGAGATCTGGAAAATATACCTTGAAGGTAACACGAATGACAAACGGATATTAACAGGATTCATTAAAACAACCAAAGTAATATTCCCATCACAAACATTGATGGCATATCAAATGGAGACTAAAAAAATAACATGTTAAGATCATTTGACTGATAAGAAGTAGATGTGTTAATTTATATAAAAGACACTAAATAAAATTAACATGGAAAAGGACTTTAGAATTTTTTTTGACAATAAACTTACCTGTAGCCGCCGGTGTCAGGCAGCTGCTGCCAAGGCAAGTAAAAAAGGGTACAAATCCATGTAATGTGAACATAGGGCTTTGTGTATGAAAACCGTCTAGTAGTAAGACTGTCTTTGTTACCCATAGCAACGAATTAGAGCTCAGGTTTAATTTTTCCAGAACCCTATATGAAATGAAAGCTGAGCTCTGATTGGTTGCTGTGGGAAACAAATATAGTCTTACTACTAGACAGTTTTCATACATAAGGCCTACAGTTTTACTAGTTTACAAATCACTAGTATAATGGAATATTATGTACAATGGATGGTTTATTTCAGAAAAATTATGGCTGAAGGGTCAATAAAATATAGAAAAAAGGAGAAAACTTTTAATAAATTACTAGAACAGTAATATCACATAATTCATCTCTGTATTGGTGATGAGACAAATTCTGTGAAATTACTTTTATAGTGATTTATTAAAAGTTACGTTTTAAGACTTTTCCCCTTTTTTCTTTATTTTGAAGTCCTTTGTTAAGGGGGCTTTGCCGTTTTTTTGTTTTTTACAACTCTCATCTGTTGTTTAGGCCTGTATTGTACTATGGGGTCAATATACAGATCTCTGCTACAATTTATTGCATCCAATACCTATATCTGTTTTACTCTACCCTGAGTGTTTATTTTGTCGACTAATACCGCCGACACTTTGTGTCCCCTGTGGAACCCTGTCAGGTGGAAACGCGTTGGAACTGGTACTCAGCATTTAAATCTGCTGTTCATTTAGTGCTATATCAGACTATACTATCATTCTGACATATTCTGGTAGGGTTTACTAATGTGCACCTAGGCTCAGTTCTTGTGGGTCCGTCCTTGTCGGGGCGAATACTCCGCTGTCCATAGGGAATAAGTATAAGGTTATTATCAGGGAACGTTTACCTGTCACGCATTTGTTTCTTCAGTGGTCTGACCTGTGGAAAATCAACTAATCCTGAGTTACTGCCCACTGTGCCTTTGTTTTCTATACATTGTTTGTGGCCGTTTGTGTTTAAGTGTTTTTGATCTCCATCAATAATATGGAGACCTTTCTAACTGGGATTTATTAAAAGTTATATTTTAATACAGACCCCCATTAAGTAGTAGATACTGTGACATTTATACAGTTTATTTTATCCAAGATTCTAAATATAACATGGGTGAATTATTTGTGTCTAGAAGAAAGAAGGTTTCTACACCAACAGCAAAGAGGGATTCTTTACTGTAAGAGCAGTGAGACTGCTCAGGTCCCTGCCTGGGTAACCTTTTGTTGTTAATTTACAAAAAAAAAAAAATAAACAAAAAAAAAAAAAAAAAAAAGATATGCCTTTCTATGTGTATTAATATTACAGGTTATAGCTACTAAATCTGTGGGAAAAAGTTGTTGATCCAGGAATCTATTCTGGTTGTCATATTTGGAGTAATGAAGTGAAAGGTCAATAACAAAATACCTGAATTATTTTCTCTTTTTCTTGCACAAGCTTTTGAAGATGAATGAAGTTGGACAAATTTTCAACAGACTGATTGACGCCTGTATTTTGCCCTTTTAGTAGGCAGCTTTGACAGATTGAAGTCTTATCCATCTTTTCTGAGTAGATCTAAAATTATAAAGGAAAAGAAAATAAAAATACTACCCAAGCAAACCATTGTGCTGCACCAAACCCAAAATGAAGAAGAATTAAGTAACATAAAATATTAAAAGGAACAGAGTAGACATTGGAGGCAAATTGCTAGAATATAACATTGCTCTGTATATGTTCCCCCCACAAAGGTCTATGGGCCCATATAGTAATTATGTATACCTCCAATGTTTTAATAAAAATGATGTCACATTCTATTTTCCATGCTTTAAGAGGAGAATGCCCTCAAGTGATGACTTATAGAACACTATAGTTTCACGCAGGGACGTAGCTATAGGGGGTGCAGAGGTAGCAATTGCAACCGGTCCCTGGAGTCTGTGGGGGCCCAAAGGGCCCTCTATAACATTGGAAAGCACCAGTATTACAAGTGGTACATGGTTAGGTGGGGGCCCCACCATAGATTTTGCACTGGGGCCCAAGAGCTGTATGTTACGCCTCTGGTTTCATGCACATGACAGAGTCTTGATCTCAGAGGCTTAAAGGGAACCTGTCACATAGGTTGTGCCCCCCCTTGCCGAGGGCAGCACAAGCTAGTGTCAGACCTGCTGTTCCCAGCACTGTGTCCCCTATTCTGTAAGATGCAGCAGTTTTAGAGCATTTACCCCTTAAATCTTATTTATGAGCAGGTGTTAGCTCCACCCACCAAAGGCTAGCTCCGCCCACTGACAGTTATTCGCATGTTTCTACCTATTCAAAGTAGTAGGTTTGTCAGTTGAGGTGGACGGGGCTAGCCTCCGATTGGCCAGGTTTGAAAAAAGCTGACACTCTGAAGGACTCCTCTGACTCTTATGGCTGAAAACTGCAGATCTGAGCATTAATTACACGAAAACTACAGCATCTTACAGAATAAGGGACACAGTGCTGGAAACAGCAGGTCTGACACTAGCTTGTGCTGCCCTCGGCAAGGGGGGCACAACCTATGTGACAGGTTCTCTTTAAAGGGTTACTGGGTTAGAAAATAGATCTCAAAATATAAGGTACAAACTAGACAGAATTCTCTGATTTTTTCATCACCATTTTATAATTCTACTGTTCCCATTTGCGTTTCCATTGCTTCCCCAGTGCTGAAAGAACCTGACTGAGGTTTCTTTTTTTATTTATTTGCACTGTTTGACTAATTACTAAGGAATACAGAGGACGGGAGTAGAAGGACAGCACCTGGGGTTGAACACTCACTCAGCAGTGAGTGAGTATGATTACTAAGGATTACAGAGGACAGGAGTAGAATGTCAGTAACTGGGGTTGAACACTCGATCAGTAGTGAGTGTGTGTGATTACTAAGCAGGGAAGAGACTGACAGTAGCTGCCTGAGAGTAGAGGTGATGTCTAAGCATGTGCAGCCAGGATTGAGGAGCTCTAATCACTGGTTGTATCCTCTGGGGAGGAGCTGTACACTATGGATTACTAAGGGAGCAGCTAAAACACAAATGGTGCAGAATAATATTAATGGATGGTGAAAATGTTTATTTAATTTGCAAGCTTCCCACTTCAATTTTACTTTGTGGTTAAAGCCCTTTATGCATCACAGGATTAGGTTTAGTAATGATGGAAAAGTATCTTACTTGTTTAACTAGACTTTTTTTTTTACTGCATACCAACTAGGAGGACAAGATTATGTAGAGCTATAGTTTGCATATTGTTTATTGCTTATATAGCGCCAGCATATTACGCAGCTATACTTTTGAGAACACTATTACAGTATTAAATGACCGGGTTTTTATTTTCATACATAAGAAGCCCACTCATTTTATTTGCAGCTGATCCAGTCACTTTATCTCTGCACAGATGACCACATGGAAAAATACCTTTCAGTAACAAACCAATTCAATTCTGATCCTATTTTCTCTGCTGTTTTACACCTAGCAAGTCTGTGCACGTATTGCTCACCATTGCTAGGAGATCCATGACCTCTCTCATGTGCTCTTCAGCTTGTTGGTTCCTTGCAAAGACAGCATCTTGTAGCATCTTCTCTTTCCGCTGAAGACACATTTTAAGCTCTTCAATCATATCTCCACTACAGATATCAGACTTCCCGAGAAAGCAAGTCCTGAGCTCCTACAGTACAAGCATGCACAGGAGACGTATTATAATTCTTGAACCCTAAAATGCAAGTCTAAAAGCAAATCTATGTAGAATTATTCAGAAGTATTCTGCAAGAAGTATCGCAGGGTATTATAGGATGGATTAAGGGATTGGAGATTCATCACAAAAAATGGACCCTATATAAAGGGGTCAGAAATTTTATAACAAACTGTTCATTGTCACTTTATATTACAGGAGTGTGAATAAAACTAAGAAACAGGTGACATTTTTATCAAAGTTAGTGCATGAGCAAGACAAAATAAATGTAAAAAAAAATACAAGGTTTACAAATATAAACCATTACCCAATCAAGAATGTTTTATTATGTGACAAAATGTAAAGAAAAATAAAATTGTACACATAAGGGTATGTTCACACGGCGTAATTTCGGCACGCATTTCGCCGCATATTGTGCTCTGATACGGGCGAGATGCACGGTGAAATTACGGTAATCCATAGTTCTCATAGAGAACTATGGATTACGCTTCCTCTCCCCGCTCATACAATACTACAATAGTACAGTATTGTACGCGCGGGGAGATAAATGACATGTCAATCATGTGCGGCAAATACGCGCCGCGAGTAATGCATGTCAATGGGGCCGAAGGGCTGCCGCCCCTCCCCCCCACCTCGGGTACTGTACGCGCCGCAATACATCGTGTGAACATACCCTAAGGGTACGGCCACATGACAAAGGACAAAATACTCTTCAGATTCTGAATCCAAAGTATTTGAACAGTATTTTACACAAAAACCCTGAGGATTTTAAACTTTGTTTTCGTTTTTTTGGCAAGGTTTCCGGATTTTCAATAGTTTTGTGTCAGTGCATCATCGAGCACTATTGAGTTTTCTGAAGCAGATCCGTGCCAAAAAACACACACAAAGCTTTCTGGTAATTTTTCATGCCATCCTATTGACTTCAATAGTAAATCTGAGCATGGTCTATGTTTTTTGAAAAACCAGCGATTTTGAAATCCGAACTCAGAAAATCTGCTTCGTGTTGATTCGGATTTTCAATTAAGGTCTATGGGGATGGTTCTACTGTTGGTTTTTAAAACCCAAAATCTGCACGACTTTCCTACTGGAAATGCTTGCCGTGTGGACAGACCCCTTAGGGTATGTTCACAAGGGCACATTTCGCGTCAAATTTGTGCTCTAATACAAGCGAGATGCGCGCCGAAATTACGATAATACATAGTTCTCATAGAGAACTATGGATTACGCCTTCTCTCCCCGCTCGTACAATACGACCGTATTGTACGCGCGGGAGATAAGTGACATGTCAATTACTTGCGGCGAATATGCGACGCGAGTAATGAATGTCTATGGGGCCGGCGGGCTTCTGGCCCCCCATGCTGCGGGAGTACATGCTGACCCAAAGCACCCGGCGTAATTGCGGCCGTACTGTACGTGCCACAATTACGCCGTGTGAACATAGCCTTAGTATCAAATGTAGCAGCCAATCACATGTACAGTGTGCGGAGTGCAAGCTTCACCGAGTAACCCACAGATTTCTACAGCTACTAATTATATTCTACATTTTTCAAATTTTCACCTCGATTTCCTTGTTCCTTTCTTGAAGGTTTTTCTGCAGCTGAAGTATGATGGATTCCTTCTCGTTCAGGGAGCATCTGTACTTTTCCTCCGTTTCCTGCTTTAACCACTGAAGATTTTTGTAAGCAGCAGAGATCTGCTCCAGCTCCATGTCTTTGGCCTTCACCAGGTTGTCCAAACTCTAAAATGCATGCAGTCTGTCTAACTTGTTAAGGGCACACGGACATTTTGATTTATATGTACATCCCAGTACATGCACACTATACATGCGGTACATTAGAGGAGACACCAACTATACACTGGAAATCAATTGCACTATGAAGATGAACTGGTTATTGACTCGAAAACCTTCTCCTGGGCAGCGATTGTCCTAATCTCACCCTGCTGCTAGTGGTGCCAGTGCTGCTCTTCTGCAGTCTATGATCACTGTCTGATTTATACTTCACAGTACCGACAGAAGAAAAAACGCTCAATTAAAAGAAGCCGTAATAACAATATATCTGTTTTATTGGGGCACAGACAAAAGCTGGGTTCACATGTAGCAGTCACATCATGGGCAAGAGGCAGCTGCATCTACAATGACCTGTTGCCTTCAAGATAACTGTAGCTTCAAGCAGTTTGTTTGGATAGTAATACAGTAAACTTGCGGCCATTTACAAGCAAATTTTTTGAAGCTCAAGTTAATTTAAAGGGATTTTCTTTCCATGCGGTTTCACACTGCAGCAGCGATTGACACATAAGCTCTGCTATCCCTAGCTGAGCCTGTTAGAGGGACATTGATGATGGAGGGGTCTAAACAGCAGGGTAGAAAGCTACAGAGCTCTAAAGGGTTAAAGTTTGTCAGTAAGAAACATAAGCAGGCTCCTGTGCTGCTGATAAGACACAGCAGGGAGTAACGTTACCATCCTGGCCAGGCCTCTAGGACCTGTTATAGCAGAAAGAGGTGGTGAGTAGCTAGACAAGCTTGTGTACAAGTAACCTACAAAATCATCTTCAGGAGTTTAGAATTTCTCTAGTTCTAAAAGGAAGCAAAATCAGAACAGCAATGTATATGGGAATAGTCTTTATTTACCTATGCCTACACATTTAAAGTTAATCAATGTGGTCAGAATACCCCTTTAAATATTGCAATGATGGCACCAGGAACACATGTTAATGTGAGCCCAGCCTTTGTCTGCAACACTAATATCAGCAATTGGGGGCTGGTTTTAGCACACAAGCTTACTAAATTATCTGATGGTACCAAATTAGCCTACTACATGTAATATGAACTAATTACTATGCAGGCAGTCCCCGGGTTACAAACAGGATAGGGACTGTAGGTTTGTTCTTAAGTTGAATTTGTATGTAAGTCAGAACAGGTAGATTTATTAAATGTAACTCCAGCACAAAAGGTTTTTTTTTTTTTTAAGATTTGGAGAGTGCAGAGAAGGGTTTTTACATTTGTTTTGCTGCCTGTTCCCCTGTTAAGAAGATTTCACCTCATGTGCTGCTGTGACATGCTGGCACTTGTAGTTCCACAGTTACTATCTGCTGCAGAACATGGAACTACAAGTGCCAGCATGCCCCATAAGTCTCAGTTTGTAACTAGGGGACAGGTGTAAGTCGGAACGGTGTAAGTTGGGGACTGCCTGTAATAATAATTTATTCATGTATGCTTAAAATAAACCTGAGGGCACGCCCCCAAATAACACTATTGTAATCAATTCACTAATTGCATTAGGAACTCCTAATTAATTGAAATAAACCTGCTTTTAAACAGAGATCTAACTCCGTTCACATCTACATTGGAGGTTTCATTAGACGTTTCCATTGCAGAGATGGTAGCAGATCCGTTATAGGACAGACACCAAGGGCTACTATTAACCCAGAATTCCCTGATATATCTAACTAACCTGGATAACCCTTGTAAGTTACATTTAGGCTCTGTTCATACCAGCGTCACTGGTTAAAGAGCAAAGTCTGCTATGACAGACAACTTTTCTGAAAAAGCCAAATGCATTCCAATGAACCTTGTCTTCTATGGGCTTTAATCAAGGTTTTATTGAGTCTATACTTTTCTTAATCTTTTTAACAAAACCGTCTAACACGTAATATAGAATATTTAAAAGAAAAGATCACTTCCATCCCTTACATGCAGCTTAAGCATCAAATTTTGATTACCCATGCATTACATGCAGCATTAGTAATAGTATATCTAACACTAGGCAAGGCAGATAAGAAAAATTATTATAAAACACTGTTTGCAGAGTAGAAACGGTAAACTACTGCATAAAGCTGGGTTGACAGTATGGTACAGTACGTCACAGGTATCCATCAGGTGTATTGGGAAAGAAGGTATCCTGACCAAGACCTAAATGCCATGGCCCCATACAGGTGAGTAGAGCAAATGTAGCCCTATATGGACTATATTTGCTCCATTTGCTGGAGGTATACACTTTCCCTATTGGACTTAAAAGGGTGGTATACCATGATTTTGTAGCCTGCACAGAAAGCATGTAGCCTGGCAAATGGAGCAAATGTTTGCTCTATTCACCTCTATAGGGTCTCAACGGCTAAATCATGGTACTTTTTTCCTGATACACTGATGTATACCTGCAACAAAGTGAGCACCGAAGTCTGAAGCCAGCCTTTTATATCCACTGCCCAGTCCTTATAGTAGAGTAAATCTAAAAAAATTTGAATAATATACCAATATGGACCGGGAATATTCCTACAAGCAGGGAATAAAGGACTGGACAGGAATACCTCCAATGCTTCAAAAACAAAAGCACATACGTTTATGGTCTCCTCATTCCCGGAAAGAACATTACTCAGCCTCTCCAAGTCGTGTTCCCTCTCCCGGATAATTATCTTCAAGCGCTGTACGTCCTTCTCCTTCTCTTCCACAGCACAGAATTTATCGTCCACTGCTTTCTGTTTTTATTAAAAAGAAAAGAATTTATTAAAAAGAAAAGAATAGTATATCGTAAAAAAAATAGTCATCTTATTGCATTCATACATGGACCATTTACAAAATGACATAGAGCGGCAGGTATAAATGGGGCGCAGAAGTCTGGCGTATTTTCAGCCCGACATCAGATGCAGCCCCGTTCGCTTTAGATCAGATGCAGCCCCGTTCGCCCCGTTCCCACCCTTATGCCCGTATCAGGTGCATTACAGAGCGCATGCGTCACTTTGTAATTCGCCTGATTTCGGGAGGCGTGGCGCACTAGAGCCGCACGAAGCTAGAGATTTATAGCTTCAGTACAGCAATTCTAAGCGCATTACAGCTGCAACAGATAAACCACTTTCAAAGTGGTTTACCTGAGCCAGAAATGTCATATTAGCGACAGAATGTGCCTGATTAATGACCCGCAGTGGAGCAGATTCATAAATCTGGCGCATTCCATACTAGTATCATGTGCATGAAATATGCCATTTAAATGCCAAATTTCATTCATGCCGCCCATAGTGTTTAGAAGTGACAGAAAATTCTCAAGTAATAAAAGTAAAACTTAGAACATCGTCTATCCAACCTGGTGGAAATGAAGCCTCAATTAAAGGGGTATTTCTATTTCTGACACGTATGGCTTATTAGCAGGGACATGTATTAATCTCAAGAGCTGGGGTCCCCTTACGCCTCCTCCCACCCTACCTGTCTGTGTCTGTGCTATGGCAGCACAGGATGAAGAAGAGGAGGCTGTGCATGTGCATTTCTCTCCATTCATTTCGATTGTAGCTTTGAATATAGCTGAGCATACTCACTCAACTGTACTCCCATAGAAGAGACTGGAGAGAGCTGCGGATGCGCGGCCAGCTTTGTCATGTGCTGCCAAATCACAGACAGGTACTGGGGATATGGGTACCCAAGTTCTTGAGACTGGTGCTTGTAATATGCCATAAATGTTAAAGATGGTAATAACTCTTTAGTTGAGGCTGGGGAGATAGTCAAATGAGAAGAGAGAAAGCAGAGCCACCTGGAGGAGTTTCTATAGCCCTAGTCTTTATTCTCCATTTTTGGCTATAGATACTCCTCCAGGTGGCTCTGCTTTCTCTCTCCTCATTTGACTATCTCCCCAGGCCTGAATTCTCCTCACTTTACCCCAGACTCTCTTAATACTACTCTGCTTCCACTTTCCCTATCTGATCGTACCTCCTGGTCTCTCCCCTACCTGAAACATATGCTGCATATCTATTCTTTCCTACAATTTTTACATTTGGCATTACCCTTCTCTATTCTCTGCCTCCCTAGCAGCTTTTTCATTTATAATTTTTTATTTTTACATTTCTCTCCCAGCTTTGATTCTTTTTGACAACTTTCTCCCAATTCCTTTGTTATATATTGTTACTTACACCATGTTTTTGTTTCCAGACATTTCTGAAGAAGGCCTTTGGCCGAAAATGGTCACATTGGTCTGGCTTCTCCTCTACTGCCTATATGCTTATGCCGTTTGAACTACTGGAGATCTGTCTTTTCAAAATGTAAATAAATTGCACTTTTTACATCATAATCTGCGGTGTGCTGTGGATCAATGTGAAGGACAACACATAGTGCACTCTGATAGCTTATTATACGGACAGCCTTGGGGCTACTCTAGGTCCCCAGGGCTGACTGTATAGATATTCAACAGACTCTGTCGGGCACTGGGAGTCCTGGTGACCAGATGGAGCAGGGAAACCTGCTTTGATTATGTCGCAGTCACGAGATTGCAGGGTGCCGATTGTTATGGCAGCCCAGGACCTAATAACGCCCAGGCTTTTTACAAATGAATAAAAACAAAAAAACCCACAAGACTTCCTCCACCTAAAACTTAGGTGCATCTTATGGTACAAAAAATACAGTAAGGCCGGGTCCACACGGCACAGTACAAATACCAGTCGGTTTGTCTGACCGGTATTTGTCCTGTTTTCGTGCCGTGCACATGGCCGCAGGGGGGCGGCTGTTCTCTGCGGTTAGCGGAGAAAAGTATTCCCCTTTCACATAGACATGTTCATATTCGTCCGAAAACCGGACGGAAGAATGAACATGTTCTATGTTTTTCGGGCCGCCGGCAGTCTGAAAAACCGGCGGGTGGAAAACCTGTGCAGTGGGTACTGCTGCACGGGTTTTCCATAGAGTTCAATGTTAAAAGTTTTCACCCGGTTTGCAGACGGTTTTCAAAACCAAAAACAGTCTGTAAAACCGGGTGAAAACCCGTGCCGTGGGGACATGCCCTAAGTTCACAGTGCTCGCTTTGGAAGCTAAATAGGCCTTAAAAAAAAATAAAATAATTGTATATATATATATATATATATATATATATATATATATATATATATATATATATATATATATATATATATATATTACACACACACACACACATACATACACATATATATATACACATATATATATATATATATATATATATGTATATATATATATGTATACACACACACATATATACATATATATAAGTTGTGCAATGACATACCTCTAAGGCAGCATCTCTGTCTTTGATTCTCTGCCGTAGTTTTTCCATCATATGTTCATTACCCCCTGGGACCTTTTCTAAACTTTGTTGGTAATGCAAGACATCCATGTACTCCTGAAAGAACCAAAAATTTAGAATTTTTTTTTTAGTAAATTAGCATTGTGAAAACACAATTGGACAATAACCACTCTGGTTTCCTCCCAGACATCTACTTAATTTGTTTCCAGTAAAATTGGCTCTAGTGTGTATGTGTATTTATGGAAACTAGATTCAGAGCCCTACACCACAGAGACTGGTGTAAAAGATAGCAAACTCTGTACATCGCTGTGGAATATGGTGAGATTATATAAGCAAAAGAAAATAAATGAAGAAAATACTGCCTAGGCTGTGTTCATTAGACTTATTGCGGTCTACATAGTTAGGCTATGGCTACACTGCATCGGCACGACCGTGGTTTTGTCACGTTTTGCGCAAAAACCAGGGTCGCTTTTATTTTTTCTTTGTCGGCGCCCATACAATTGTACGGGCGACAAGATGTTGTATAATACGCTGGCGCCGAAAGATGATTGTAGAAAAGACGAGCTGTGGAGACTACAGCTTTTCTATTCTAGTCTAAGGGGCCGCACAAACGATCGTATTTTCGGTGCTTTGAAAATCCTACAAGCGCCAAAAATACGATGGTAACGCTGTGCACTGGAGACATAGCCTAAAGAGGTTTGCATCAAATGCAGTCTTGGAAAATAATTTCTTCTGAGAATTAAACTCTTTTTTAATAATGACATTTGCTGATAGATTGCAAAAAGCGAAATACAAGTCCATTATCTGAGTTTGCACTTCAAGTGCAACGTATGTTTAGGGTAAGTCCTTACACAATAATTATTAGATCCACAGCATGTTAATTGCAGCAACGCATTGGTTGGAAATTCTTTGTATCCATCTTGTATAATTCTATGGATTCATATTGACTGTACACGGTCATGTGAATTGTGAGCACTCCGATACATCCACTCACCTGTAGAATTTGCTCTTTTTGGGATACAGTTTGCTTTAGCCTCTCGATGTTCTGGTCCTGAGCAAGGAGCTTATTGCATTTCTCTTCTTCTAGGTTTTTAAGATGCTGAGTCTTCTCCTGCAATTCTCTCTGAAGTTTGTGCAGGGATCCATGTAACTCCTGACAAAAAATATCGACATTATTATAGAATGTTATCTTCTTAGGGCATGTATCCACGGCACAGGTTTGCGGCCGGTTTTTCAGGTGATTTGCAGACCATCTGAAAAACCGGCCGCAAACAAGTACAACGGGCTTCTATAGAAAACGCGTGCAGCAGTCCCCACTGCACAGGTTTTCCGCCCGCGGGCCGCCCGGAAAAGATTGAACATGCACATTCTTCCGTCCGGTTTTCGGACGGAATATGTGCATGTCAATGGGAAGGGGGAGGGCTTTTCTCCACTCATCGCAGAGAAAAGCTGTCCCCCCGCGGCCGTGGGGACGGCACTAAAACAGGACAAATACCGGTCGGACAAACCGACTGCTATTTGTCCCCTGCCGTGGGGACATGCCCTTAGTCAGTAATTATTAAATATGAATGTAATGTATACATTTTTAGCAGAGACACAATCCACACCTTACAATTCATTCGGGAAAGAGCAAAGAGTATTTATATGATGCCGTGCATAAGTAACTTTCCTAAATTAGTAATACTATCCACAAGAACCAATTTTTACAACACATTATAGAGTCAACTCTCATTATAGAATAAAACTGCATGCCAAGACTAAAGGTGACCGTATGCATCAGATTCACAGCATTCAAACCTTATTTCAGTGGAATGACTGCTCATCTAATGTGCAGGGGGTGTCTGGACTTTTTCCTGATGTTAAACTGATGGGGAAAAGAAGGCTCTGCATGATGAATTTAAGATAAGATAAGCCATTGCCAGAGGTATTTAGCATTGGCTTACTCCCTTATCACTATTCAGAACACATGCATGCTCAGCCAAGTCAAGTATGCACATGTAGGAGGAGGTCATGAAGAAGGTCAGCCAAACTGTATCTTTAAGGGGTTTTTCTCACCACGTTGTTTCACTGGCTCATAGGTAGTTTTGCACTGACTCTGTCTTCTCTAGCTCTGGGTGGATCTACAACACTGATTAGTATATATTAACTTCAAGCAGAGACAGAGCGTGATGGTGATCTCTTAACACAATTACAGATAAAATGATGCTTTTCAGTGCTCACAGCACTTGTACCTTTTGTTTACTGCAGCTAATCTTGCTAAATCTAATTAGTTCACTAAGAGCTCAAACTGGTCAGTCTGTCCATCAATCCCTGTGCTCAGATAACAGATGTCTTTCTGGTATGCAGGTTACCATAGAAACTTGTGTGCACTCAGAGAGCTGATAAAATGTCTCTATCTCATGACTAAAATAAAATCTATTGACCATTATATTTAGGGAATCTTCTTTAACAGTCCCTTTATGTTAAAAGCTAGTCTTCATAGTGAGAAAACCCTTTTAAGTACATGGGTAGCATGACCTTTGCAGTTTACCTACTTGCAAAGTTAGTCTCACATTGTATGAAAATACAGCATTTTCTGATCCAACGGCAACATTGGGATACTGTACCTAAGGGCTGCAGTAAATCTTAGAGTGGTATTCCCTGTCTGAGTCCTTTATGGCACTAATTACCCCAAAGGCCTGAGAGGACTTGGTTCCAGAGATCAGAGGTCCCCTGCTTGGTCTACCAGAAAGAGGATATGAGACCCCAATCTGCATTATAGTTTTTGGGGGTTACAGAAGTGGCTGTTTCACAGTTATAACGAGAGAGAACAACACACATATATGGCCTCCTCTCTGGTGTCTCAAACCAGTTTTACGGTACATTTTGTGATCTGCCATTATTGCATCAAAAGATGACTGTTACTTTCTGAAGTAAGAGGACAGAGGCAAAGTATGTGTGTCCTGATGTCTATGGGCAGCACTGAGGGGCACTGGGGGCCACATGTAGTGCATACCTGAAATACAAGAATAAGAAGGTACCTGGTTGTGTTGCCATGTAGTCTCTTTCTGTTGCTGTCCTTCTAACAAATCGACTTCCAGCAACCTCTGAGATCGTTTGACATCAGTCAGCTGGCGTTCCCTTTGTCGGAGAGCCATTTGCTTTTTCTGAAGTTCCATCTGGGTAGAGAATAATGTGTTCTGCAGGTCCAAGAACTGCAGCTGTGTCGGCATTGCCTGAAAAGTCTAGGAAAACACAAAACGTACGATATATTATTTCTGTCTGTAGATATATAATAGCATCCTCTATTATGGTCACCAATCAGTTAGCAACTAGTCATTCATTGAGCACACTGAGGATAATCCTTTATTCACAATGATATAAAACTACAATAAAACCACAATATGTACCCACATGATTCAGAATGGGGAATACATACATCACCCTAATAAGTAGACAAAATTATAGAATAAAAAAATAATAAGTAAGAAACATGATCTTCCATATATTCATAAAACAAGAGAGTTCATAATAATAGCAGAGGCAAGTCAATACTATAAAGGGACAACTCATAATAGTAACAGTCTGAATGGATGGGCATTTGTAACCACAGCCATAACGGTAACATACTGGCTACAAAACTTCTAATGCTGAACGTGTGAGCACAAACAGTCTTAGAGTATGTTCACATGATGGTTTTCAGATCTGGTTTTTGATCAGTTTTTTTGCACCCAAAACGGATCCAAAAAACGTATCTAACAATGTGCAGTGTGATTTACATTGGTTTCAATGTAAAACACGCATCTCCGTTCAGACGAGTGATCGCTGCTGCGTGTTTACTTGCGTCTTTTCAATGCATTGTTCGGATCCATTTTAAGAATTGACACGTCAATTCTACTTGCATTTTACGCAAGTGAAATCCCCAGAGGAAACAATGGGGTGTGATTTTGGAGCCCGTAAAACGGATCCAAAAGCGCAACATTCATTTTAGATGCGCTTTTGATACGAAAAGCACATCCGAAAAACACATTGGATTAAAATTTGAAGTGCAATACACTAAATCGGCCCCTAGAGGTCTAGAAGAATCTAGAAGAACTGTTTGAACTTTCGTAACCTAATGACCCAATAGAGGGAGCTAACAGCATTTTACATGTGTTTCAGATGAAGCCTTATAGAGGGAGCTTTCAGCATTTTACATGTGTTTAATCTTATAAATCACTTTTTATATGTATTGAATTATATAAAAGCAGTTTTTTTTAGTATAGATCGGGTGTTTATAGAAATTATAGAAGTTTTCACTAATAAATTTATTAATGTTTTTAAAATGTTGAGTGGTTTCAGTATAATACTAAAACCACTCAACATTCTATAATAAACTATTTATCTAAAACATTCATTTATTATTAAAAACTTCTATAATTTCTATAAACACCCATTCTATACTAAAAAAACTGCTTTTATATAATTCAATACATATAAAAAGTGATAAGATTAAACACATGTAAAATGATGGAAGCGCCCTCTATTGGGCTTCATCTGAAACACATGTAAAATGCTTGCAGTTATAGCGGCCTCTATTAGGAATCCTAGAAAACACATGTAAAATACTTGCAGTTATAGCGCCCTCTATTAGGCTTCCTAGGAAAATGTACAATTCTTGCAGTTATAGCGCCCTCTATTAGGCTTCCTAGGAAACACATGTAAAATGCTTGCAGTTATAGCACCCTCTATTAGGAATCCTAGGAAACACATGTTTGTGCTGCAGTTTTCTGATTCGGCCATCCCACTGAATTGTACATTTTCCGCTGTTTTCCCAGTGTAATCCAACGGAAGAATGTGCAATGCTGTCACTTTTTAAATCCGACCGCAGAAAATCCTGAGCCGTGTAGACTACAGCTTGGATTTTCTATTGAGGTCTATGGGGATGGTTTACAGTCTTGTTTTTCACCAATTGCAAAATCCGAAATCTGTGTCAAATGCCGACTGTAAAACCATGCCGTGTAGACATGCCCATATAATATGTGATCTGCATAAATGCAGTACATCTCACACTTCCTAGACTTCTCAACAATTTTTTTTTGTCTTTGCCTCTCTGCATTTTAAGCCATAATCTTACATATTTCATTGAAGTGACTGTAGGAAGCCACAAGAATTGTGAATGGAAACACTGGATTGAGTACCACAGTGGCGCTCCAGCCCTGGAGGGGAGGGGGGGGGGGGCGAGGGAGACAGAAGAGCACAGATTTTTTATTTTATTTTAATGCCAGGCTATTTTATTCCAGGCTATAGAGGGTTTTTCAAAAATCTCATAAAACCCCCTTTAAGAAAGAAGTCTATGTTAGACTGTATGTGGATTTTGAAACCTATATTTAAAGGGGTATTCCCACCACATGAATTAGCTTTAAACATGTAGGCAAAGGTAAATAGATTATTACCAAATACATTGGTATTCTAATTTTTCTTTATTTCACATTTGAGCAGTTCGTAGCTCCTGCTTGTTTACAGAAGATTTCCTATGTTACTGACCACCTCTCTCTGCTATAGCAGTCCTGGCCAGGATGGCGATGTCACTCTCTGCTGTATCTTATCAGCAGCACAAGCTTGTTTATCTCTCTTACTGACAAACTTTAACTATGTACAGCTCTGTAGCCCTGTACCCTGCTGTTAAAACCCCTCCATCATCAATGTCCCTCTAACAGGTTCAGGTAGGATGGCAGAGCCGAAATGTCAAAAATCATGAATCTGACAACAACACATGCTGTTGTCAGATTCATGATCTATTGGGCTATGGTTTGGCGAGCTAGGACGAACTCACCTTTGGAACGTACTGCTTCATTATACTGAACTTTTGTGGACATTCGGTGCTGCAGCCACTATTTTTTTGTTTGCCTAGAGCTGAAAGGTCAGTCACTGCTCTAGAACCACCTACAGCCTAACTAGGAAGTGGGAGCTTGAAGCTGGCCGTGAAGAGCAGGCTCTATGTAAAAGCCTATGTAAAACCCCTTTAATATAAAAAACAATTATGGCATATAATAAAACTCTGGGGCATATCTTTATGAATGGCACTAAAGTAACTGTGGGGCAAAGTAAGGATCATGGGTATATAAGGATGGAACGTACGGTGCCAATGCCTGGCCCTGCTATATTGCAGGTAAGTCCCCATTTCTGTGCTACATGCAAGTCTATTACGTGGTAGTAAGGGTGAGGGCTATCGAGTCGTTAAGCCAAAGCTCCGACTCCCTCATACATGGGGCATGTTTAAGTGACAACTTTACTGTAGTAAAATGGCAACATTAGGCTTTTTATCACCTTTCTACAGCTTCAGAACACAAAAAACTTTAATAAATCGTAATTGTGCAAAACGCTGCAGGAAGTGGGAATAAACAATTTTCAAGAAAAACATCATGAATAACATTTGTGGAGTCTATGAATTTTTTCTGAGAAATAGTATCGCCTCCATCAGATCCTCCTTCATAGATGACCTAAAATCTGATCTCACTATTTCCAGGCTAGAGAACGGCCTCCCTACACTAACTTGGGTTGGTAGCAAAGCAACATCTCTAACAATGTCAGGGTATAAAGGAATCGCCTCAGGCACAGTCAGGTCTATTGAATGGTTGAACTCCTCTACTTCTTTGAAAGCAAGTGAAAAATTTGGCTGAAATCTGGTCAATCTGTTTGCTACAGGAACGGAATCTTTTGCCCTGGGGCAGCACTTTGCCTGCTCCATGTCATCCAAATACTTTTCAAAATGAAACTCATCTGATGAGGCTGAACATATGGGAGCAGTAGCACTGACAGGATCCAATCCCTCTTGCTCTTGGAACTACATTGAACTGTACCAATTTATTATATATTTTTGGAGTCGGTCCGTTTTATAACGACTCCACCAAAATGGACACCGACTCCAATGCCCTGATAACGGTGTTATGCAGTTAAATGTAATGAGAAAAAGGGGTTCACTTACTGTTCTATGGTGGAGACTGTGGTGTTGGCACATAATATCTTAGATTATGCTAGACCATATACAGGCAGTCCCCAGGTTACTGTAGGTTTGTTCTTAAGTTGAATTTGTATGCAAGTCAGAACAGGTATATTTATTAAATGTAACTCCAGCACAAAAGTTTTTTTTTTTTAAAGTTTTTAATGGTACAGGGAAGGTGTCTGCGCATGTCTGTCTGTGCATGTTCAAGAAGATTTCACCTAATTTTTACCTCGTGCTGCTGTGGCATGCTGGGACTTGTCATTCCACAACTACTTTCTGCTGTGGAACATGGAACTACAAGTGCCAGCAAGCCCCATAAGTCTCCGTTTGTAACTAAGGGACAGATCTAAGTCGGAACGTTGTAAGTCGGGGACTGCCTGTAGTTAGAAAATCAATGTTTGGGCAAATTAGAGAACACCTATTGCTAATGAGCAGTGTTGCACTTCAGATTTGGGACAGTAAAAAGAAGACCGTAAGAAGGAAGGAAGGGCATCACCGATTGATTGCATATGCTTCCTTTATCCTGTCTGGAAAAAGGCTAATGTTTGGTTGTATGATTTTCCTGCTATCTACGACCAATCATAAGCCTTATTCCAGACAGGATAAAGGAAGTACATGCATTCACTGAATAATACTTCCTTTTTTCAGTTTTTTTTCCTATCCAGATCCAAAGTGCAACTCTACTTATGCGCAACAAAATTTGATTTCACGTATAATTTTGTTTTTGATGTATTTGCATTAAAATATAATGGAATATTATTATGTAAATTTGCCTTAGACATTGTCATTAGAAGAATCTCTCCAGATGCAAGCAGAAGCAATCCAAAAATAATTGTTTTTATTCCAACCAAATATTGAAAGGCTACAGAGAGATTAATGACTGCTTATAATCTGAGTACCAAAGGCTTATAGCTGGCTTGTGGTTTGCTGTAAGGGCATCTGCGGCGGATTCACAGCAGTTGTCCTGCTTTATGTATGGGTATTTTAGGAACCTTCCCTGCAGTTACATTTGCGGAGACATGAAGTACAGTAAAGACAGTGAGGTCCATTTACACACATGGTGCCAGCGCTATAACGTTACTTACTTGCAGCTGTTCATTTTGACTTTTCAATAGCATGTCCTGTAGTTTCGCAATAGTGGCATTGTGCTCATCTATTACTTGGTATAGATCCATAACCTACAAGAAAATGTGACAGCCCTGTAACACTTATGATAATGACCAAAGGCAAAGAAAACTTGTGTCACTCAAGATCAGGAGTTGAATTTTTCATACATCTTTAATCCATTTAAATGAGGGCGGGTTTAAAAAAAAAAAAAAAAAAAAAAAAAAAACTTGCCTGCCTGTCCCTTGCCGCCGTCACTCCTGAGCTCACGGAGATCTCTCCTCCTCATTTCCAGGTTCTCGTCCCAGCACGCGGAAGAGGAGCAGGCTACATTGCAAGTAAATGAAGCGCAACCCTCTCTCAGAAGTGAAGAAGGATGGATTGCTTGCAGAGCTCCAGAGCGGCAGTGGACAATTAGGCAAGTACATAATTTAAAAAAAAATACAAAAATTGTCCACCCTAGCCCCATTTCAATAGAATTTTGTCTAAATTGACAAACTCTTTAACCTTCTATCAGATATTTGAAAACTTATACCCCTTAAAGTTTTAGGTGCGCCTTTGGAATAATTTTCTCAGGCATCCCTACCAACACTTCTAATTGCTAACCAATGCTGGACCATTGAGTAAAGCAAGCATTTCTCACCTTTTGTCTCACCCCAACACCCACATAGATTGTAAGCTCTTTGTGAGCAGGGCCCTTCCACCTCGTGTTTGATCTGTTAGTAGCTTTTTACTATGTAAAACTCACAATCATGTCTATGGGAGAGTCCCAAGCACTTCTCCATTCAGAATGGAGAGGTTTGGGGGCTCGTTTAGGAGATAGGTGCAGGTCTCAGAGCTGGGACCATCAAACAACAATTCTGAAATAATTTGACAACTAGGTGTAACTATTTCCCTTGACAATGCTGTTATGGAAATAAAAATTCCCACTTAACCCTCATTGTGCCGGTCTCCAAATTCATGTGTAGCAAAGAAAAATGACACCTGAAATCATGTGGATTCAGATTCCCTCTCTCTGTATTTAGGTTCACAGATACAGGTTTTTATACAGGTGCTCAGAGGCGAGGCAACAGTAACAGCATCATCATTACAACTAGAAATACCATTGGTTCCCTTTTCAGAATACAATATTATTGGTTACTTGTTAATAAACATACTTCTGATACCAAGCCGGAGACCTTTTAATAATTGTTTTGCTGCACATCACCTGATGTTCAAATAAGTAATTTCCAGGGTATTGCTGAGATATAGGAAAAACATCTTGCTTAAAATAATTGTTTAGGGCGCATTCAAACGGCATAGGACAAACACCGGCCGGTTTGCCGGCCGGTATGTGTCCTGTTTTGCGCCCGTCCCCACGGCCACGGGGGGGGGGGGGGGGGGGGGGTGGGGGGTGAGGCGTTTGTTCTCCGCGATGAGCGGATAACAGCCCTCCCCCCTCCCATTGTGAAGCACGGACGGAAGATGGTGCTTAATCTATGTTTTACCGCCGGTGGCAAAACCGCCAGGCGGAAAGCCAGTGCAGTTGGGACTGCTGCACGGGTTGTCCATAGAAGCCCGTTGTGCTAATCTTCGGCTGGTTTTTCAGGCGGTCTGAAAAACCACAAACCAGCTGAAAAACCGGCCAAAAACCCGTGCAATGGGGACATGCCCTTACTGTTCTTTTAAATACTAAGAAAACCTTTTTACAGCCTTTTGGCTATTAACTACCAAGAGTGGCAGTCTTATCCAGCTGGAGGGACACTGAAAATTAAGTGGCGACATATTAAAACAATTTGTCTGCACCGCCATACTAATAAACAATATGTACCAGTTGCAAATCAGTGACCAATAGGAGAATAGGTCATTTCAGCTAAGTATTGAATTTCTCTGACGTCTGGTTGAAAATGACCAACACTTTCTTTCAAGACCAAAAAGTAATCAAATCATTTAACCCTTTTATGCTTTACTTTTGGCCTAGGGGTATTATTTTACTATCATTATCCTGTGTCGACAGTGTCAGCCTGTGTGAGCACAAACAGCTGGGTTAAAGGGGTTGTCTCAATACAAATATTGCTTTCTAAGTTAAAGATCTTGCTGAAACAAGCCACTTTGCAATATGTGTCCATTAACAGTGTCCTACCTATTCCTAGATATCCCCTCTCTTATGGGCTGCATCAGCTCCTCAGGTTGCTACAGACCTTTTCGATCTCGCCTCATTGGCTGCAGTCGCTGGTCACTATAGCTACAGACCTGGCGTGCTCACCAGCTCGTCACTGCAGGCCAGTGATTACGCCCCCGAATTCAAAACTGAAATGGAGTAAACAAGACTGAGGTACGATGAATCGATGTAGTGAGACAACCCCTTTAATGAGTCCAGTAGGCGGCGTTATCAGTGACTGACAGCCTTTCTTGTATGGCCTCGTTCACACGGCTTATTTCAGAACGTATTTACAATGGATTTCCGATGTAAATACGTTCTGAAATCAGTTGAAAATCAGTTGCAAATAAGTGTCACTAAGTGTGGCCCGTATTTGTAACTGATTTCCCGACGGATTCACCATCTCCAATCATTGTAGGTGGTGAATCCGTCCGGAAATAATTGACATGTCAATTGTTTTTCCGTCCGGATTGCCGTCGTCAATCCGCGGCGGCAATCCGGAACGGAATTTTGCGTCGTGTGAACGACGAGCCGTATTTTCTATTGAAATCAATAGAAAATAGGCTGTGACTTATTTCGGACGGATTTGCCGACGGATTGACGATCGTCAATCCGTCGGCAAATCCGTCCGAAATAAGCCGTGTGAACGAGGCCTATGAGTGTATATGCAAAGATAGTATCCAATTTATATGACACTGCTTCTGCACCAACGACTAACTTAGCCTTTGGGTCTATAGTGGGAGGTCTCCCTTTGTATATGCAAAGATGGCTGTCAATTACTGATAGGACCACCTACTGGACTCCTTAACCCAGAATAAGCAGGGATTTTGACCAAAAGCTACATATCTGCTCTGCTACTCCTGCTCTATAACATGTCACCTACACATCAAATAGCATGTTCAATGGGATGGGTGTCCATAGCCTTTAAAAGGACCCTCGCCGCCTTCTTTTTTTACTCTTTTATGGAACATTAAAATTATGCTCCCCTAACCGGCCACCATTATTATGTTTTCTTCTTTCTTTTCTGGGCGGAAACATCACTGCTACCGATAGCCTGTAGTGGTCACGTGCTACTCAGTTACATCACCGTTCAGAAGTGCACAACTCCCAATGGTGATCTAATTGAATAACGTGTGACCGCTGCAGTCAATCAGCCCTTGTAGAAAAAGAAAGAAGAACACAGAAGGTCGGTGGCTGGTGAGGACTGCGCGGATCGGGAACGAAGGTAAAGGGAGAGGTCAGTATAATTTTTTTTTCATGTTAAATGTGCCTATATTGGGTTATGTTAACATGGGGCAGATCAGCTGCAAATTTTGTCATGGGTTCTTGTAGATTTTTTTGATGGATTTTTTTTTCTTTAGATTTTTCTACAATGGGAAAAGGGAAAACCTGCAGGAAAGTGCAATGTGCAGATTTTGCCTTTTCCCACTAAAGTCAATGCAGAAAAATGTCTAGTAAAATCCGCAGAGGATCCACCCTGTGTGAACATACCTCTATGGTTAGAAAGGACTTTCTTTGTTTTATGCTCCTTCTCTTTTCAGTCAGCAGTTACTACAGTACTTGCTCCCAAAAAGTCTTTAATCATAAAAAAGTCCATCTCTTGGAAAGTTGTATTCTACACAAAAGACACATACGCCAAAGAAAAGGTCTTTCGGAAGAAGACTTACCTCTTGGTCTCTGCTCTGCAGAGTATCCCTTAAGCTTTGCAGTAGGCATTCCTGATTGTGTGCCAGCTCTTGGGCGCTGTTTAATTCATTAGTCAGCTGATGCTGAGAGTCCTGTAGTGCCTGTGTTATGGGAACACAAAAGAAGCATTTTGTTAAAACACAGTCACCATTGCCAACACAAGAAACCACGCAATAGTCACATTTGACGAGTGACCAGTTACGATCAATCAAAAAAACTTTAAACATTTTATTGGGCGTCCTTTCAATTTGCAAATTGTTGCTAGTTAAAGAGGTTTTCTCACTACAATGATTAGTTTTTAACATGCAGTGACAGATAATTGAAGACTTTTTCTAAAAACATTGCTTTGTTGATTTTTCTTGGACAGGAGATAAAGAAGATTTTTTTCTCCTCCAAGAGCACACAAGTTTATCTGGCTACCGGCCACCTCGCCCACTATTTCTTATCTCTCATTGCCTAAAGCTGCTGGCAGTCACTCACTCCATCCATGGTGAGTCACCTTCTGCACAGTCTTCTCTCTAGTAACGAACTTTGAAAGCCTCTCATTTAGCCAAGTTAACACCCTTTAGCGTTCTGCAGCCTGGTGTAATCTGGCAATCATTGTCAGTGGAAAAGGAATAGCTAGGAACAGCTGATGTGTCAATCAATGGTATAGACCCACCCACAGTCTGAACAGGATGCGATTCTAAGACTGGCTGTGAAACTGCAGGGGGAGAAACCCCGTTTAAAGGGGGTGTTTCACTACAAAGATTAGCTTTCAACATGTAGGGGACACTAAATGAAGACGTTTTCCAAATATATTGCTTTGTTCATTTTTTTTTTGTTAAAGGGGTTCTCCGGGAAAAGAAGAAAACTAAATACATAAACGACATGTCATTGTGAAAAAAAATCCTAAATATCTTTAATTAGAAAAGTCCGCTTGTTTTGCCTAGGGGATAGTCATTATAGAAGAACAAAATGGCCGCCGGGCTCCTTCCTCAGAAGAAACCTGTCATACAGGAAGTAGGACAGACTGAGTTACTACCTGGTTATGCATCACTGGGCATGTGCTATGCTCAGTCAGTCTGACAGACTTGTGGTATGAGGGGTAGCTCTGCAGAGTAGAAAGGAGACTGAGGGCTCTAGACACATGTATATAAATAATTGGTGTAGATATAGTATATAGAATCTACAGCTCAGCTGGAGGGAATTAGGCTGTTGTCATTTTCAGAGACAGCGCCTAGCAACTGTAGCTCCGCCCACTAGCCCAGTGAGGAGAAATCTCCAACATGGCAATATTATGTGATATAACAGCATCTGTAAGTCGTTCTCACACTGGATTGTGACAGTTACTGCTTAGCTTTACTATTACTGCACTACATGTTCTTATTTTTTTGGGTTTCTCACACAACCCCTTTAAGGAGCTACAAGTGATTTTATCACCTTCTGTGTTCTCTCTGGTTCCCCAAGTGACCAACCTGTGTACTCCCCCCCCCCCCCCTGCTGTTTGTTCTATCTGATAGCAGGGAGTGATGCCATCACACAGGTCATAGCACAGAACCTGAGAGCTCGTGTGTTATCTGATCTTTCCGACAAAAGACAGTAATTACTACTGTTAACTTTAGCTCAGCAGCTTCTCCTGTCCTGGTAGAAGGTAATTTAGCCAATCTAAATTAAAACATAATAAACAGAGAAGTCTGAATACATGGAGCTCATATGCTAATTACAGACAGCTTGACCAGGAAGTAACAGAGCAAAGAAGCATTATTTCATTCATGCATCCTATGAAATTATGAGATGAGACAACCCCTTTAATGATTACAAATTAAAAATCATTTGGGGGGGCGTTAAAGGAGTTATATAGCCCTATAAAAATGATGGCTTATTCTCATAAAAGTAAGATAGGAACATACGGAAGATAAGGTTGAAAAAAGACACAAGTCCATTGAGTCCAAACCTATAACCCTGCAGTGTTGATCCAGAGGACGGCAAAAACCACTATACGGAAAATGCCAATTATTCTATACAAGAGGAAAAATTCCTTCTGGACTCCAAAGTTGGCCGACTAATCCCTTGATCAACATCCTTTCTCTGGACTCTAGTAACCATAAGCTGTAGTATTACAGATTTTAAAAACTGCATTTAGGCGCTTCTCAAAATAGGAGATCGGTGGGTGTTAGGCTCCTGGCAGCTCTGCTGACTAGATGACTGAAGGAGCCACATGGTTACAGCCTCTTCAACATCTCCATATTGTTCATACTTTCAGAAATGTGGTATTTGTAGTAGTGAACGTGCAACGTATTACATCGCTCTCCCATTCAATTGTCCTACTGCAGGGTGCCAGGAGTCAGACCCATACAGGTCCAGCACTATGGCCCATTCAACCACCTGATTTAAAGAGTTTGGAGTCAGATCCTCAACAATTTAAAAAAAAAAAAAAAGTTTCAGAGCTACAGAAAGCTTCAGACTCACACTTCCTGGTCAGGCTGTGGGTGGTTCTATTGTAGTAAATAGTATATCAGCTCTTCTATTCCTAGCTTTTCCTATTACAGTGATATGGCTGGAGGAGATTTAATCTGCAGGAAACAAACCCATTGAGTGCCATGATAAGCCGGCATATTTCCCGGCTCGTAGTGAGTGCCTGGGAGAAAGAAGCGACATACCACTTCTGGCCGGTGCTTACGCTCCAGGAAAATGAAAGGGAATGGGGCCCAGGCCAGAGCCCGGTGCTATAAGCCGGGTAAGCGCTGTGTGAACTCGCCCGTAGAGATAGAGACTCTGCTCCATCTGACCATGGTGACGTCACTCCCTGCTCACTGTCTAAACAGAAAGGGAGATATGGACGGTAACCAAAGAAACGTATGTGTACTCAGAGCACATAAAATCTCTCTTATCTCCAATAAGAGAGATGAAAGAGTACCTGTCACAGTTTATGTCCCCCTTGCTGAGGGCAGCACAAGCTAGTGACAGACCTGCTGTTTCCAGCGCTGTGACCCTTATTCTGTAAGATGCTGGCGTTTTAGAGTATTAAATGCTCAAATCTGCAGTTCTCAGCCAGAAGAGAGTCATGAAAAGAGTCAGTTTTTTTCATACCCCGCCCAATTGAGGCTAGCCCCGCCCACCGCATAACTGATTAACCTATTACTTTGAATAGGTAGAAACATGTGAATAACGGTCAGTGGGCGGGGCTAGCCTTTGGTGGGTGGGGATAACACCTGCTCATGAATAAGATTTGAGAATTAAATGCTCTTAAACTACAGCATCTTATAGAATAAGGGACACAGTGCTGGGAACAGCAGGCCTGACACTAGCTTGTGCTGCCCTCAGCAAGCGGGGCATAATCTATGTGACAGGTTCCCTTTAAACAGTACTGTATTTAGTAAAAGTCTTCCTTTACCGGTTCCTACATGTTGAAAGCTAATCTGGGACAGGAAATAATAAGTAGTAAAATGAGAACCATGGCGGTGATGGAAGCCTTCACAAGCCATTCAGCCGCCATGTAAACCAATCGGGGTGAGAAACGGTGCGTGGCACCGTTACTCATTCACTTTGATGCCGCGGCGATCACAGGGGTTAAACAGCACCGCATGAAGGCGGCTCCATTCCGTGCTGTTACCGGTAGTCGTTATCTGCAATTATCAGCCGGCACCCACCACCTATGTAATGGAGTTGCTCCACGATCCCGCTACATAGCTCCTTATCGACACCAGGATGTACCAGTAAGGCAATGTTCCTACGGCTTATTGCCGATGTAATTGCGGGGATGGATGTCGCCCCGCAATTACGCCGGCTGCCTGCAGCGGGGGCAGGGCAGGGGATCGGCAGCTCGCCGGCCCCATAGACACTCATTATTCACGGCGCGTACACGCCGTAAATAATGTGCATGTCACTTTCTCCCCCCGTGGCGGATTCGCCGAGCGGGGAGGAGCGACGGAATCCACTGTTTTCTATGAGAACTGTGGATTACAGTAATGACTGCGACCGATTGGGGCCGTACTGAAGCGCAAGTACGGCTGCAATCCGTCCCTGAATAAGCCGTGTGAACGAGGCCTAAGTCTAATATCAGTAAAGGGTTAATAATTTTCTAAAAGAAATAACAGAGAAACTGCACAACACAAAGTTATAGAGAAGATGCTCCAGAATAGTTATGTCTCAGGGAACACAAGAATTTACTATCACAGACATCAGGAGATGTCACAGGGTCTCTATAAAGGGGTTGTCCGGTCTTATATATATATTAGGCTCACTATGGGCTGAAATGTGTCTATAGACTTGATTGATGTGTACTGTGCGTTAGGTGTGCGTTTTAAAAGTATTTTTATACTGTAATGTGTATGGTGGTTTGGAATGTCATCCCTTACTACTGCATACACTACAGAAGAGCCGGGCAACCTGCTGACTATAGGGTGTATAATATAACTCTGCATTCGGGGAGGGCTGCGGTGCCGTTACACTATAGCAGCCATGGCATCCTGACTAGGGCGCATGTCAGCAGGCCAGCCCATGCTTCTATAGTGTATGCAGTAGTAAGAGATGATGTTCTGAACCCAAAGTCATCACTTACTTCAACAGTAATGGCTTATGGGAAAAGAGCTGAGGAGCTCCACAGCGCACTCTATTGGATGTAGTTATCCTCAGTTCACATGTAGCTCGCAGAAGCCTAGCAATGTGAATGGGATTTGAGCCAAACCAGTTAAGTCCAACTACAGACAGCTGTTTCGGGGTATTTGCCCCTCATCAGTGCAGCGTAGAACTTACTGGTTGGCTGGGTGAGAGGCAAAAGTGGCTTCAGAAGGGGAAAAATCTCTCCTTGAGAAGAGGAACCAATACATTGGTCGGTGTGAGGGTATACTTGCCATTCAGATCTCACTGACTGTTTTGCATCATGCAAAGGCTTATGGGAAAAGAGCTGAGGAGCTCCACAGCGCACTCTATTGGATGTAGTTATCCTCAGTTCACATGTAGCTTGCAGGAGCCTTGCAATGTGAAAGGGATTTGAGCCAAACCAGTTAAGTCCAACTACAGACAGCTGTTTTGGGGTATTTGCCCCTCATCAGTGCAGTGTAGAACTTACTGGTTGGCTGGGTGCACAGTAAGTTACACACATCTGTTGTAGATGGAACGGCAGAGGGGTTCGACTTCCCAGCAGGGGTTCAAATCAGTATATTGGTTGGCATGTGCCAGAGAGAGAGAAGTCACAGCCTGACACTTTCTCAGACAAAATAGTTCTCCAAACTTTATTGCACAGACTCAAGGTTTTAACAGATTGGGCGTGTACACCTTTCTTAAGCAACATGTGACATTACATCCACCCTCTTAATTGGCTCTTTTTATCTACATTTTAAATGACCCTCCCCTCTCTTTGTTTGAGAGAAGAAAAATAACTAAGGCCAGTGGCCATTTTGGCATATCAGGGTGTGTCTGAATACAGACGCCAACTTGTGGGTGGAATCTTTTACAAATATTATATATGCGGCCATTTGCTAACTCATTAAATAGTGTATGATTATACAGGCAGCTTTTACGTGAAATATATAACGACGTGTAAGGTATTATACTGATTAATACATCAAAATAGAGACACAAAGGATCACACATATATAACCTTTGTTCCCATCCACAACACATCAATAAACGCGTTTCAGCCCATAGTGAACCAAATTAATAATTAAACAAAACCGGACAACCCCTTTTAAAACAATCTTTTTGACTTAAGTACTACACACATACCTTGATAACATCCGCAGACTCCTGCAATTTTTCTTGAAGTGCTTGGATCTCCGTCCCCGCTTTCTGCAGACTCGAGGCCTGCTGAGCCAGCAAAGCTTCATACTGCGTCGCATCCTGGCCCTTTCTGTCAACCAAACTCTGCAAAGAGAAGAAGGATCACATTAATATTTTATTCAGGTAAAGCCATAATGGAAACAAAGAATGAAGCATTTTGCTCTAGACTGCTCTGTCAATTCAGCATTTTTTTTTAGAGGCTTTAAAATAAATATTCTAACAGCAGGAATTTTAAGGGATGTTTTATAAGTAATAACTGCTCATCTGGCCATCGGGAATGATAAAAAAAATAAATAAAACGTAAACCCACACAATCCTGGTGATCCCGGTCGATGACGTTACCGTTCAGTCTTCATGTGCCCCTCCAGCCAATCACAGGCTGCAGTGGTCACATGCGGTATAGCCAGCAGGAGACTGCTGCGGCCTCCGAAAAGCTACAGAGTCGTATGAAGAATGAACAACGACCATTGACCAGGTTTACCGGGACCAGAGTTCTGAATACAGCTGAGCACACTCATAGTTACACAGTTAGTACGGCTAAAAAAAAGCCATATGTCCATCAAATTCAACCAAGGGTGGGGAAAGATGTGGATGAAGGGATAGGGCTCCGCTGTATTCGGAACACCTATAGAAGAGAATGGAGATTGCCATGTAAGTGCATCAATCTCTTCTTTCTCTAAGAACAGCGATGAACCAGGAGGCGATGGGAGTACACCTTCAAGGTGCCCATACACTTTAGACATCTATTGGCTGATCGCTTACTTGACCCACAGCTAAAGATCAGGCACGTCTCTTTTCCTTTAATTTTCCAAATCCCTCATACACATGCACACTCAGTGGAGTGTGCATGTGTTCTAAACAGGTAGAGGGGAATAAGCCTTTCCCTGATATCCTCCATTTGGGGACGGTCTCTACAGTCTCATACACATTAGATGGTCAGTCAGTGCTATAAAAATCCTCAGGCTTCGCCAAGACCATTCCTGATATTTCTATATAAGTTTGTGTTCCCTATGAAAAACGCAATTCTGGAGCCTCTTCTCTTATATCTCTGTGTTATGCTCTTATTCCTGCTAGAAATGTATCACTGAATCTGTCAGCTGGGTGTTACCAATTGTGGGTGTGTCCTGCAGTCTGACATTGTCCAATCAGTTCAACAACCATTCAAGATAAATAGGTGGCACCGGCATACATTTCTTGTAATCCGTTCAAAGGATAGAAACTGTAATATCCAATTTAAGCAGAAGGGTTGGTGCTCAGTGAGAAAAAGTAACCAAATAGAAGTCCCATGGAAAAAAGTATTCATGGCCCTCACCCTTTCCTCTGCAAGGTCACGACTGTGTAACGCGTGTACCTTCCCACATCCGCTTTAAAGAATTTGCAGAAGAAAGGGTGAGTGCCGTGAATACTTCTTTCCATGGGATCGTCCAATCAGTGCTGACAGTCAGTGCGTGCAGGGACACGCCCCTTTGACATCTGGGATGGTAACACCCAGTTGACCGATTCAGTAATACATTTCTTGGAGGAATAACAGAGGAACAGCACAACCCAGAGTTATAAGAGAAGAGGCTCCAGGATTGTTATTTCACAGGGAACACAAGGATTTGCTAAAGCAGACATGTCTGAAGAGGACCTGTGACATCTCCTGACCTATCTGCTTTAGCAAATCCTTGTGTTCCCTGGAGCCTCTTGTCATATCTCTGTGTTGTGCTGTTCCTCCGTTATTCCTCCAATAAATTACTGAATCAGTCAACTGGGTGTTACCATCCCAGTTGTCAAAGGGGCGTGTCCCTGCACGCACTGACTGTAAGCACTGATTGGACAATGTCCGACTGTGCAGGACACACCCACAATTGGTAACACCCAGCTGACAGATTCAGCGATACATTTCTAGCAGGAATAAGAGCATAACACAGAGATATAAGAGAAGAGGCTCCAGGATTGTTATTTCACAGGGAACACAAGGACTTGCTAAAGCAGAGCTGTCAGGAGATGTCACATGTCCTCTTCAATGTGTTTCATCAGCTTTTGGTGACAACTCCCCTATAAACATGCAGACTTGGTTAAAGGGGTTGTCTCACTACAAGGATTGCTTTTTATGTTAAAGACCTTGCAAAAACAAATCACTTTGCAATATGTGTCCATTACCAGTGTCCTACCTATTCCTAGATATCCCCTCTTGTATGTGCTGCATCAGCTCCTCAGGTTGCTATAGCTACAGACCTGTTCAATCTCTCCTGATAGGCTGCCAACACTGGTTGCTATAGCTACAGACCTGGCTTCTACTGCAGCCTAGTAGAAGCCAGTAAACACGCCCCTGAATTCAAAGGGAAACCAAGAAAACAGGACTGAGGTGGGAGGAATCAATGTAGTGAGACAACCCCTTTAAACATCCATTATAAACTGCTGCATATCTGGAACAAAGCATCAGGCATACTGAAATCCACCAGGATCCCTTAATCAAACTCTGCTCTCTGAGGTTGCCCCCATACATTTTCATCTGGGTGTTTTCTAATGAATACCTCTACACCCTAACATCACAAAATCCTCTCTTCACACGCTTAATCAATATATCTCATCCTTTTTCCGTCTTTGCTTCCACATAAACCCATTAGCAATGGCTTAAAAGCAATTCAGGGCAGTAATGTAACTTACTTACATAGATCTCATTAGGTTCAGAGAAAATCTGGATATCTGACATAGAGAGACCTCATTAACCAGGTAACGATCGGATTGGCTGAGAGCAATTTTTGCATTGTATTACACTTCCCTTATCAATAGCCATAATATGACTGCAAAGCCCGAAGAGTAGTCTTATTTTATTAAAATCAAATCTCCATAAGCTTGGACACTGACACAGAGTTAGGGTATGTTCACACATTTTGGATCCGTTTTTCACTAGAAGAAAAACACACTGAAAACTGCATCCAAACTGCATCCCAAAAACGTATCCAAAAACGCAGTAGATGATGCTTTTTTGGATGCGTTTTGCATACGTTTTTTGGATCCGTTTTTCAATATGTATATATACACAGGTTGTAGTTTGAAAAGGTAGAATCTTAAGTAATATACTTTACCCTTACATATGTATGTATGTATGTAGGTATGTATTATACTAAATCGGCCCCAAGAGGTCTCATTTGATCTGAATAACCGTTTGAACTTTAGTAACCCAATTACCTACATTTTCACTTAAAGGGGTTTTGCCACAATGTAATGTTGACTAGAGAACCTCCAAAATGGGTATGTAATCACTTTTCTAAATATATGTGATTACAAAAAGTGAAGCCTGTGAGAGCTACAGCTTTCTTTCCATGCCCTTAGTTACTTAAAAGTTTGTATTAGACACGACCAGGAGCTAACAGGAGTTGATCTGGCCACGCTTGCGTGTTTGCACTTCTTATCTGATGACAGGGAACATAAAGGAGCTTGCAAGGGGCTGTGGAGAAAGATGTTGTGTCTTTTGTATAGAGAATCCACTGGTTCTAATGTTTTGAGTACACATTGCACAACGCTCCCTTACTGCTCAGCCCCCTCCCTCTCCACTGTGAGGCTGCTGTGCTTTGTTTATAGTCTCTCCTGAGCAGATTAAGAGGTAATGAACTCGCTTTGTGGCAAAACCCCTTTAAGTTGTAGTGTAAGAGGATGCCTAACAGAGGGCTCTATAACTGAAAGCATTTTACATGTGTTTCCAACAAAGCCCTATAGAGGGCGCTTCCAGCATATAAAAGCAGTTTTTTAGTATAGAATGGGTGTTTAGAGAAACTATAGAAGTTAACTAATAAATGTATTAATTTTTAGATACTAAAACCACTCAACATTCTATAATAAACTATTTATCTAAAACATTAATACATTTGTTAAAACTTCTATAATTTCTATAAAACACCCATTCTATAATAAAAAAACCTGCTTTTATATAATTCAATACATATAAAAAGGGATTGATAAGATTAAACACATGTAAAATGCTGGAAGCGCCCTCTATTTGCTCATTAGGTTACTAAAGTTCAAACAGTTCTTCTAGATCAAATGAGACCTCTAGCGGCCGATTTAGTGTATTACACTTCAAATTTTAATCCAATGCGTTTTTCGGATGCGCTTTTAGTATCAAAAGCGCATCCAAAACGTACCCAAAAGTATGTTGCGCTTTTGGATTCGTTTTCCGGGCTCCAAAAGCGCACCCCATTGTTTACGATGGGGATTTCAATTGCGTAAAATGCAAGTAGAATTTACATGTCAATTCTTAAAATGGATCCGAAAAACGCATTGAAAAGACGCAAGTAAACACGCAGCAGTGATCACTCGTCTGAATACGTGTTTTACATTGTAACCACTGTAACTCACACTGCACATTGTTAGATACGTTTTTTGGATCCCATTTGGGTCCAACAAACGGATCTGAAAAAACGTTGTGTGAACATACCCTCAGGCTTTGTTCACACGGCTTACTGCGGGGCGTACAGTACGCCCCGCAATTACGCCGGGTGTTTGGAACTCGCACCCCATAGACTGTCATTACTCGCGGCGCGTAAGCGCCGTGAATAAATGACATGTCAATTATCTCCCCCCGCGGTGTATTGTACGGGCGGGGAAAGGAGGCCTAATCCATAGTTCTCTATGAGAACTGTGGATTACCGTAGTGATTGGGGCGCATTTCGCTCGTATTAGAGCGGAGTACGCTTTCAATACGTGGTGAAATGCGTCCCAAAATAAGCCGTGTGAACATAGCCTTATACAGCTCCTTGTTTATTTCTGTCCAAAATGCTGTGACCAAATGTTGCTTTAAAGGGGTTGTCCAGCAAATAAAAAGGATTGTTTCATATGGCCAGGGTGGGTAAAAAAAATTAATTAATAAATTAAAAAAAGTTATACTCCCCTACAGGTCACCTGCTGGTGCCACGCCAGAGCTCCAGGCAATCTATTCCTTTTCGGTTTGGGGGTTTTCATTCCAACATTTAGGAGAGGCTAATGCTCAAATGAGAGTATGTAACGCACAAGCCGCCCCCCTGTGCCCGGATGTACCCTGAAGTCAAGAGACGTGGATCCTGGAGAGCTGTGAAGTGGAGGCAGATGGCCTGTAGGTAGAGCTTTTTATCTTCTATTTTTTCTTTTTTTTTTTTTTACCCTCTCTGGCACATTAAACAAGAATTGTTATTTTATGAACAACCCCTTTAAAGTAAAGCATAGTTGCCAACTTTTGAAAATGGAAAAGCAGGAGATTGAAGAGGGCGGCGCGCGTAGCAGCAAAAAATTTGCATGGGCACGCCCATCTTGTTGGTGTGCCACGCCCCTTCAAAAGCCACACCCACTCTGCCTAACTGCATAACGGCTTTAGAAGAAAGTCAGGTAGATGCCTTTATAGCCAGGTACTTGCCCCCTTTAGTAGCCAGATACTTGTCCCCTTTAGTAGCCAGATACTTGCCCCCTTTAGTAGCCAGGTACTTGCCCCCTTTACTAGTCAGGTAGAGCCCCCTTTAGCTAATAAAAATAAAATAATAAAAGCCACTTACCTCACCAGGTCTTGCCTAGTACCGGAGGCCCCATTGTACAGACTTGCCCTTTAGTAGCCAGTACTTGCCCTAGTACCAGTACTTGCCCCCTTTATAGCCAGTACTTGCCCCTTTACTATAGGTAGAGCCCCTTTAGCTATAAAATAAAATAAAAAGCCACTACCTCACCGTCCTGTAGCTCCGGACATCTCCCGGCCGATCTCCTCAGCGCCGCAGAGGGAGTGAGTGCAGCCGCGCGTCACACCCCCTGCGACGCTGATCTGTATGTACAGCGCACACCGGCGCTGTACATACAGGGGGAGAAGGCAGGAGGGGAACGATCCCTCCTGCCTTCTCCCTGTACAGTGACACTCGCTGGACGGGTGAGCGGCCGCTTCACCCGCCTATAGGAGCGGCCCAGGGGCGCCAGAGTAGCGCACCAGCGCTACTCTGTCGCCGCGGTCATTTAAAGAACCCTGCCTGCTGGCGGCGGGAGGTTTGCCAACTCTGCCGAGGTGGCGGGGGGGGGGGGGCACCCCCATTAGCGGGACCCCCCCGCCAAAAGAGGGAGAGTTGGCATGTATGAAGTAAAGTATACAGCAAAGTATTGTAAAGTTTACATGCAAAGGTCCTTATGCATGAAAACTGTCTAGCAGTACAGCTCCGTCTACACAACAGTGATTTATTGTCGGATTTTTAAGCAAATTCAGTATTTAAAATCTGACTGTAAATCATCCCCATAAACCTCAATAGAAAATCCGAGCTGTCACATAGGTTATGCCCCCCTTGCTGAGGGCAGCACAAGCTAATGTCAGACCTGCTGTTCCCAGCGCTGTGTCCCTTATTCTGTAAGACGCAGCAGTTTTAGAGTATTTAATGCTCAAATATGCAGTTTTCAGCCAGAAAAAGAGTCAGATTTTTTCATGCCCCGCCCACCTGGGCTAGCCCCGCCCACCTCAAGTGATAAACCGGTCACTTTGAATAGGTAAAAACATGTGGATAACTGTCAGGTGGGCGGGGGCCAACCTTTGGTGGGTGGGGCTAACATCTGCTCATGAATAAGATTTGAGCATTAAATTCTGTAAAACTACAGCATGTTACAGAATAAAGGATACAGCGCTGGAAACAGCAGGTCTGACACTAGCTTGTGCTGCCCTCAGCAAGGGGGGCATAACCTACGTGACAGGTTCCCTTTAAATCCGAAAACCGGCTCAAAAAAACTTACAACATGTTCTATAATCCGTCGAATTTTACCTGAAAACAGCCTGTGACATCCTGGTCACTATAACTTGTTATATAATAACGCTCTAGAAAAGCATCCAGACCCTTTTTGAACTTGTTATTGAATTCACCATGACAAGTTTCTCTGACAGAAAGCTCCACAGTCTCACTGCTCTTACAGTAAAGAATCCCTTTCTATGTTCATGTGGAAACTTTCGTTCCTCAAGACATAGAGGATGCCCCCTTGTTCTATATACAATCCTGGGTATAAATAAATCCTGGGAGAGATCTCTATATTGATATTTGATATATTTATACATATTTATTATGTCCCCCCAAAGCCGTCTTTTCTCTAAACTAAATAACCCTAACCTTGCTAATCTTTCTGGGTACTGTAGTCCACCCAGTCCTTTTATTATTTTTGTTGCCCGCCTTTGTACCTGTTCAAGCTCTACAATGTCTTTCCTGATCCTATTTGCCTTGGCAGCTGCTGCCTGACATTGGCTGCTACAATTAAGTTTACTGTCCACCAAGATTCCCAAGTCCTTCTCCAGTCACTTTTACCCAGACTTTTTCTGTTTTAACAAGTTATCATTTTTCCTCCCCATGTGCATAACCTTGCATTTATCTGTGTTAAACCTCATCTGCCATTTCTCTGCCCAGGCCTCCAACTTATCCAGATCCCTTTGTAATAACACATTATCCTCTATTGTGATGATTACATTACAGAGCTTAGTATAGGATATAGGATAGGGCCCAATACTGGGCCTATGGTACCCCACTAGTAAGAGGGATCTAGTCTGAGTATGCACCATTAATCACCACCCTTTGTTTTCCATCACTGAGCCAGTTACTTACCCACTTGCACACATTTTCCCCCAGTCCAAGCATTCTTATTTTACTTACAAACCTGTTATGTGTCACCGTATCAAATGCTTTAGAAAAATCTAGATACATAACATCCAATGTCTCACCCCGATCCAGTCTAGAACTAACCTCCTCATAGAAGCTGATGAGATTAATTTGACAGGACCGATCCTTCATAAACCCATGCTGGAATGGCGTTATACATTTATTTTCAGTGAGATACTCCAGGATAGCATCTCTTAGAAAACCTTCAAACATTTTACCTACAACAGGGGTTAAACTTGCCGGCCTATAGTTTCCAGGATCACTTTTTGACCTCTTTTTGAATATTAATACCACATTTGCTATGCGTCAATCCTTTGGGACATACCCTGTTATTATACAGTCCATATATAAGAAGGGGCCTGTATATCACATTGTTTAACTCCCTTAGGACACGGGGGTGTATACCATCAGCACCTGGTAATTTGTCTATTTTAATCTTCTTAAGGTGGAGCCGCACTTCTTCCTGGGTTAGACAAGAAATATTTAAGGTGGAGTTTACCTCATCCCTCTGCTCATCAACAGGAAGCTCATTTTCCTAAGTAAATACATTGGAGAAAAAAAATGTTCCTATTTGAGAGTGCCAGCACTCTTTGTCCAGGAGTCTCACCAATAAAAGAACTATCCCAAAAATATTTTTTAACTATATAAGCAGTTAAAAGATTAAAAATGTTGGCCCTTTGAAAAGTAGTGAGGGAGATATTGTAGAGGGCGATGAGAACTTTGCACAACAAAACAAGGTGAGTGTACTAATGTACATGAAGACACCTTTGTGTTACACCTGATTTCTGGGGAGCACTTATGTATTCCTTTTTGTTTTCAGTATAGTATATCAAATGATATACAAGCCAGTGTCTACTATCCTAATACAACTCTTCTACACACATCTAAAATAATCAATAAAGTTTATTTTTTATTGCGGCGTTCTGGACAGATTATAATTGGATGCCTATCTAGCAAATATACAAGGGGTAGAAATCTTCACTGTTATGATACCCGAGTCCTAAAACTGCAGAGGGTTTATTTCATAGCAGAAGAATAAAAGTTAAAAATACCTGTATGTGAATTGGAATGTAATCTTCATAGACATTGATCCAGAGGTCATGAAGATCAGAAATCTCCGCAATAAAATCTTGCGTCATTTTTGGAGGCGATTCCAAGATGCTTTCCAGAAAACCAAGACCGGTGTTCGAGGTGCTTGACTGAGCACTACTGAGGACACTATTTGATTTCATGACTGAACCGCTTTTTACGGGTATCTTACTCCCTCTTGGACTCTGGATTGGTTTGTAGTTGAACATTTTAACAAGATTTAGAGCAAGATCTAATTTTCGTACATATGTGGATGAGCCATAGTTGCACGAGGAGCAATGCCATTTTAGACTCTCGGTGGCCGATTTGACTTTTTCCTCAGCTTTTTGTACGTTAGATCCAGGATCCTTCGTATCGGGAAGCGAATCGACAGAGTGTGTAGAAGACAATCTCTCTAAACCATCTCCATCTGATACGGCCTTATCGTTTGCAGCCTCATTTTCTGAAGATGGAGGAAGTGTGACTGGCTCGTTGCAAGCGCTTGTGCATGTGGACATCTGGCCAGAGGAGACGTTCTGGGTTAGCCTCCTAGGTACTTTGCAAACCGCTTCATAGTCAGAATCGGCCACTCTCAAAGAAGAGCATCCGTGACATTTTCTCGGAACAGCTCCCGTACCTTCGCTGTGTGGACAATGCTGAACTTCTTGGCTTGCTTCCTCCAATTCCGTCCAGTACTCAAATCCAGAATAAGTAAAGTCTTCCTGCAGAAGAGCTGAATAAGAGTACTGCACTTCCGAAAGGTTGCCCGTCTCCGTACCATCTCCCGACTTGGCTTCCTGGCCCTCTTCATTGTTATTCTTTCTGTAAAGCCCAGCTAGGCAATGTTTAAGCCTATCCTTCTCAGAAAGCAGCTTCTGCAATCGTTCGATGGAGAGAGCTTCAATGCGTGCTATCACCGTGTCAAATCTATAGAAACGTTCAAGCATAAATGCACATTTGCTGCACGCAAATTCAGCATGGCCATCACGTAAGATCTCCTTACCCAAAACATGGGACAATATCACTTGGAGATTTAGTTTAGCCGCTGTGTGAAATATCCATCGACGCTGATTTCCACAAAGCTCCCGTCTACAAATCCTGCACACATCTTTCATCTTTAAGTCCAACATTGAATCTAAGCTCTAAAGGGGACAATCCCACTTAACTTGGATTTGGAAGACACGTCACGCAGCAGCGGTACAGGCAGCAGATGCTGTTCAGACTATTATCTGCACATAGTCATACATACGGGACTCATACAGCAATAACGCATGGGCTATGTGATTTTTACAACACTTTAATTCAAAATATCTATCACCAGAATTGCTGCAGAAATTCCGTCCTTCCCTCACTCGGCCTTCATGTAATGGTTATCACAGCTGTAGTGGAGGAGATAAACAATAAAGAAACAAATGATGCTCTTCATTCACTTTTTCAGTAGAGATTCTTAAAGAAGACCTGTGACATCTCCCAACATGTCTGTTTTAGTAAATCCTTGTGTCCCTTGTGAAAGAACAATTCTGGAGCCTCTTCTCTTATAACTGTGTGTTGTGCTGTTCCTCTGTTATTCTTCCTATCAATGGATTTCTGAATCAGTCAGCTGGGCGTTACCATTCCCAAAGGGGTGTGTCCCTGCACACACTGATTGGACAATGTCAGACTGTGCAGGGACACACCATCAATTGGTAACGCCCAGCTGACAGATTAGCAATGAATTTATAGTAGTAATAACAGAGGAACCACAAAACAGAGAACAGAAAGATGCTCCAGAATCTTTACTTTACAGAAAATACCACTATTCAATAAAAAAAACGTGTCTGAGACAGCCCCAGGTTCTCTTTAAGGCCATGTCCCCACGGCACAGGTTTTCGGCCGGTTTTTCAGCCGGTTTGCGGTTTTTCAGACAGCCTGAAAAACCGGCCGAAAATTAGCACAATTGTGCTCTATGGAAAACCCGTGCAGCAGTCCCCACTGCATGGGTTTTCCGCCCGGCGGTTTTTCCGCCCACGGTCCGCTCAAAAAGCATTGCGCATGTTCATTCTTGTTTCCGGACGAAATATGAACACCTCAATGGGAGGGGAGAGGGCTCTTCTCCGCTCATCGCGGAGAAAAGCCGTCCCCCCCGCGGCCGTGGGGACGGCCGCAAAACCAGACAAATACCGGCCGACAAACCGACCGGCATTTGTCCACTGCCGTGTGAACGCACCCTAAGAGGTCACATCTCAAGTCAAATAGCAGTGAAACCAAATAATGGTACAGAACTTCATCCCATGTTTATACCAGCTGCCTGCTCAGTAAGAAGATGTATTCGAATCTGGCTTTTTCTCATTCCCGGCTGGAGTCTGTGCCGGAGGCGCATGTGCGGTTCTCTCAGCTAAGTTCTATGGAAGTTCCGAGCACAACAAAGCACATTGGAACTCCTATAGAAGTAAACAGAGAGAGATGGGCATGGCCCAGCTAGCACACTATTCTCTGCATCCGGCACAGACTCAAACTAGGAAGAGAAAAAGCCAGAAGGGATTAACCCTTTAAGTCACAGAATGTTATATAACAAGGAGAAACAACTCCTAGGGTCACATGTATGAACCTGTTTAGGTCTAAAACCCACTTTTTTGCCCATAGGTTACTATGGGCAAAAGAGTGACTTTTAGACCTAAACAAGTTTTCATACATGTGGCCCCTATCTTTTTGTTAAATCCCACACTGCTCCAGTGCCCGTGCTGCAGTGATCCCTATTGGTCTTTGTATACTTTTTCCTACCGTGGTGTCATCAGCCATCACTTGCATCTACCTGACCACTGCACCTAATCACTGGTCTCAGCAGTCTCCTGCCATAAATGCAAGCATCACCACTGAAGCTGGTGACCGCAGCGTCACCATAGATGTAAGTGACAGCACTGCTACAGGAAACGTATACAGTGACTGACAGTATACCGTAATAGTGACTGTTAAAATAAACATTATACATTTATAAAAATGACTGCAGTGTACAAGTGAAAATATGCCCGGCTTTACATCCACTGGAGCCCCTTCATGATTCTTCAAAAATACGAAGAAATAGGACGCTACTTTCCTTTAATGAGCACCGATGGAAGCCCATATAACAATGGGAATGGAGACCCGCTGTGTTAAAAAGACGGTAATGCCATATTTTGTTTTCTGTTCCTTGACAAAAAAAGCAGAATAGGGCGCGTACCTTCATGCTGCCTGCTGGATACAGTCAACAGCAGAGAAAATGGCAGCTTCTTTAATCAAAAATGTAGAAAAATTTTAAAAGTCCAAATACAAACTGAATGACAGCAGTTGTCTACTTGCGATTATGTGGAGAACATTCATAGTAAGCGATAAAAGATGTTGAAGACGTATTTCACTGCGTACTGCGACTGCATAGCTCGGTCCCCTGGACACGGCAGTACCTGACAGGCGGGCGGGCGCAGGGGCCCGCCTGCGGTACTGCGTCTCCAAGCCCGGGGCGACCAGAGCATAGATGTAAGTCAGCACTTGCACATGAAAATACAGTACTTACACATCACTATACCGTGTACTAGGTAGTATACTGACTGACAGTATACAATAATACGGCAGTGTACAAGTGTAACTATGCCCGGCTCACATCCACTTGGAGCCTCTTTCATGGATTCCTTCAAAAAATGACAGAAGAAAATAGCGCAGCGCTACTTTATCCTTTTAAATGAAGGACACCAGGATGGAAGCCCCATTATAATCAATGGGGAATGCGAGACGCCGCTGATGTCATAAAACAGATACGGTAATGCCATTATTTTTGTTTTTCTGTTCCTATGACAGAACAGAAAAGCAGAAATAAGGAGGCAGCCGTGACCTGTCAGGTGCTGCCCTGCCTGGATACAGGCCGTTCATGACAAAGCCTTAATGACGTGTTCATGTTTTAGACTAGAGAACCGTCCTTAAAACCCAAAGCACCCGAACAGCACAGCTTCCGCTTCCCTCGCCGTTCTTGAAAAGTGAAAGCTGCATGGTGATTGGTTGCTGTGGGCAACAAAGCCGGTTTCTCTTTTAGGCAGTTTGTATATGTGAAACATAAAAAAAGTGTTGCCCACAGCAACCAATCACAGCGTGGCTTTCAATTTTGTAGCCGCTCTGTGATTGGTTGCCGTGGGCAACACAGCGTATTTTTTTTTTTTCTAATACACATTAATACGTGACCAATCAGGGTGCATCTTTCACTTTTGTAGAACTGAACATGAAATGAAAGCTGCTCAGTGATTGGTTGCTGTGGACAACACAGTTTATTCTTCTACAGAATGTACACATTCATATGTGACCAATCACTGTTCAGCTTTCATTTCATATTCAGTTCTACAAAAGTGAAAGTTGCACCCTGATTGGTCACGTATTAAAGTGTATTAGAAAAAAAACGCTGTGTTGTGCACGGCAACCAATCACAGAGCGGCTTTCACTTTTGTAGCACTGAATATGAAATGAAAGCTGTGCTGTGATTGGTTGCTGTGGGCAACAGTTTTTTTCTTCTACACATTCATATGTGACCAATCACAGCGCAGCTTTCATTTCATATTCAGTTCTACAAAAAACTAAAGCTGTGCTGTGATTGGTGACATATGAATGTGTAGAAGAAAAAAAAACCTGTGTTGCCCACAACAACCATTCACAGCGCAGCTTTCACTTTCGTAGAAGTGAATATGAAATGAAAGCTGCGCTGTGATTGGTCACATATGAATGTGTAGAAGAAAAAAACTGTTGCCCACAGCAACCAATCACAGGGCAGCTTTCATTTTCAAGGAGGAAATATAAAATGAAAGCTTTGCCCTGATTGGTTCCTAATGGCAACAAAGGCAGCGGCATAATCTCCCAGGTCCTGATGAGGTCAGTCCTCAAAAGACCGACACAGACAGCGGAGGTAGACACAGCGCTGCACACACCATATGTTACCATCAGGAATGGGTGACACTGACCCATACGATGCAGTGATGAGGATTCAGGATCAGTCCGCCACCCTCTGGCTTGTGGTGACCCCTCCGGCCCTGGCAGGCCCATCACAGCGCACAGATATAACGTATAATAACCTGCACAGCCCACAATGATGCGCGCCCTCCCCCCGCAGCAGCAGCCGCGCTCTTACATCAGCCGCCGTCCCGCACAGCAGTCACCGCACATCACTGTATCCTGGGGGGGATGAAAGGACCTGCACTGACGTCATGACCATGTGATCGGTCACATGCAGGGGCGGGGCCTGTGCGAGCTGTCAGCCTGCCCTGGTGCTGAGGACGGAGCCACGTACAGGGCGCGGTGCATGGAAGAGGCAGCATCTAATAGACGTGTGCCGCAGTGTATATGTGCATGTTGTAGTGTTATGCGTGCGTGTAGTGGTGTATGTGCAGACATTTGTATTGCTTTCTGCAAAGTGAAAAGTTTCCATACACTGGGATTACTCTGACTTTAAACAATTTGGAACATCCCATATGATAATGTCATGTCTGTGGAAGCTTCTGATAGGTTTATTGGCAAAGTCTGAGTTAAAGGGGTTGTCTCACTACATTAATTCATCTTACCTCAGTCCTGTTTTTTTGGTTTCACTTTGAATTCAGGCTTCCACTAGGCTGCAGTAGATGCCAGGTCTGTAGCTATAGCAACCAGTGTTGGCAGCCTATCAGAAAAGATCAAACAGGTCTGTAGCTATAGCGACCTGAGGAGCTGATGCAGCCCATACAAGAGGGGATATCTAGGAATAGGTAGGACACTTAATGGACGCATATTGCAAATTGACTTGTTTTTGCAAGATCTTTAACATAAAAAGCAATCCTTGTAGTGAGACAACCCCCTTTAATTAGAGACACAACCGCGGATGTATTTTTTATGGCAGACCAGAAACACACTGCTTCTGTGTGTAACATCATGGGAAAGACTAAAGAAATCAGCCAAGCTATCAGGAAGAGAATTGTGGACTTGCACAAGTCTGGATCATCCATGGGTGCAATTTCCAGATACCTGAATATGTCTCGTTTATCTATACAAACAAGCCATCATACCGCTCAGGAAGGAGAGGGATTCTGTGTCTCAGATGAACCTGCTTTGGTCCAACATGTGCATATCAACCCAAAAGCCCTTGTGAAGATTCTGGCAGAAGCTGGTAAGATTGTGTCATTATCCACAATGAAACAAGTACTGTATCAACATGGGCTGAAAGGCCGTTCTGCCAGGAAGAAGCCATTACTCCAAAAGAAACATAAAAGTCAGATTGTTCCTGTGTATTTACAAACATTAAAGACCTACATTTTTGGAGACTTGTCCTGTGGACTGACAAAACTGTTTTGCCATAATGTCCATCATTTCGTTTGGAGGAAAAAGGGAAAAGCTTGGACACCTAAGAACATCATCCCAACTGTGAAAGACGGGGGAGGCAGCATCATGTTGTGGGGTTGTTTTGCTGCAGGAGGGACTGGCGCACTTCACAAAATAGATGGCATCATGAGGAAAGAAGATTATGTGGCAATACTGAAGCAACATCTCAAGACATCAGCCAGGAAGTTACAGCTTGAGTGGAAATGGGTCTTCGAAATGGACAATGACCCAAAGCTGCTGCCAAACTGGTTACAAAGTGGCTTAAGGAGACCAAGTCAATGTTTTGAAGTGTCCATCACAAAGCCCTGATCTCAATCCTATTGGAAATGTATGGGCAAAGCTGAAAAGGCAGGTGAGAGCAAGGCAACCTACAAACATGGCTCAGTTACACCAGTTCTGTCAGGAGGAATGGGCCAAAATTCCTACCAACTATTATGAGAAGCTTGTGGAAGGATCCAAAATGTCTGACCTAAGTTATACAGTGTTAGGGCAATGCTACCAATACTAATGAAATGTATGGAAACTTTTGACTTTGCAGAAAGTAATAATAAAAATGCTTTAAAAATTCTCTCTCTCATTATTCTGGCATTTGGCAAATATAAATCATTTTGATTCCTAATTGACCTAAAACGGGGAAGATTTACTCTGATTTCATGTCAGATAGTGAGAAAACCTGCAGATGGGGCTTTTATATAGTGTATATGTGCATGTAGCAGTACTGTATGTGTTTGTACGTACATGTAGCGGTGCTCTGTGTGTATATAGCAGTGCTGTATGAGTTATGTGTATGTATGCGCATGTAGCGGTGCTGTATGTGTTATGTATGTGAAAGCTGACAGCATTTTGTCATTTTTTTTAATTTATTTTTTTTGATATTTTTGTTTAGAGATTGTAGTTACTGAGTCAGTTTCCCCAAAATGCATTTTGAATTTTACATCACAATATTGAAAATAGAAAAACCTGGTAGTGCTTTCAGTCTGTTACTTTGATGATCTCCTCTAAAGAACTTAACACTGTCAAAAGGAAGTTCTTAGCAGAGGCCTAAATTATGTTCCTACCAATGAGAATGATTTATTTCGATTTGAGGTTATTTTTTATAAATTGTATCAGTCTATAAGATTAAAAATGCATTTTCGGGAAATCTCTATACAAAAAAATTCTAAAACGTCAATTTGACCCCATTATACAGAGTCCATTGTTAGTAGTAGTTAGTTGTTTGGTGACTGAGGATGTCACAAAGAAACGGAATATGTGTGTTGTGTCCGAGCCCAGAAGAGAGCAATTAGAGAGATCAAACAAGATCCAGATTTAATGATAAAAAACTCAGATAAGAGTCGGGCAACGGTTGTCACGCACAGATCCGACTATTTGCGAGAGGCTGATGCACAACTAAGGTTCTGTCTACACAGCACAGAAATACCGTCAGATTTTTGTCGATTTCAGTATTTTGAAACTGCTGACGATACACTGTGCTGCGTAGACAGCAATAAAAACCCGTGCTGTAGTCTATAGAGCACGGGTTTTTAACTGGCGCGTCAAAAATGTGGCGGAATAGGCAACATGTTTCCTATTCCACTGGAGTCCCGCGGTTTGCCGTCGGTTTCCAATACATCAGCACCAAAAACTACAGTCCTGCATAGAACAAAATGCCGTTGGCTTTCTGACGTATTTTGTCCTATGCTGTGTGCACTTAGCCTAAGTGATAAAGTCTATAAAAAATTGTAAAATGATTGCTCATATCCATCAGCTTTTTAAAGTCTAACGTTCATATAGGAAGCATATGAGATTGGGTTAATTACACAGAATATCAGAGATACCTTAATTGTTTAAAATCCAAGTACTTCTATTATTTACTTCGTCCCAAAGATTAATAAATCACTCAATGCTCCACCTTGCTTACACTTAGGGCGACATGTATGAACAGGGCTGGGGCAGTTTTCTGATGTACTTTGAGCCAAAATCAATGTATGAACAGGCGCACTCCAGACTTTGGTGCGATAAGTTCCTTTGTAATGCGCCAAAGACACTTTTTAATGTGCCAAAGATTTGGCATCGCACCACATTCATAGAAGTAGACACATTTATGATTCTTTGATGCCAAACCTAAGCGCAGAATGGTTAGAACAGCCACACCAAGTTAAGGGTGGGGCCTGAGCCAGACTTGTGGTATTGGCTCTACACTGCGCCTGTGTGTATGACCTGCAGAAGAACAGACCAGGGTAAAGGTGGTGCCTGAGACAGACTTGTGGCATTGCCTCTACACTGCCCTGTTTTATGACCTGAGAAACAGACAGTAAAGTGTGCCTGGCCAAACTTGTGTATGCACTACACTGCCCCGTAGTATGACCTGCAGAAGACATAACAGGGTAAAGGTGGACCTGAGCCAGACTTGGGGTATTGACTCTACACTGCCCTGTATGTATGACCTGCAGAAGACCAGACCAGGGTAATGGCGGTGCCTGAGCCAGACTTGTGGTATTGGCTCTACACTGCCCTGTATGTATAACCTGCAGAAGAACAGCCACCAGGGTAAAGGTGGTGCCTGAGCCAGACTTGTGGTAAATTGGGCTCACACTTCCCTGTATTTATGACCTTCATTATTACCGCCAGACCAGGGTAAAGGTGGTGCCTGAGCCAGACTTGTGGTATTGGCTCTACACTGCCCTGTATGTATGACCTGCAGAAGAACAGACCAGGGTAAAGGTGGTGCCTGAGCCAGACTTGTGGTATTGGCTCAATGCATCTGTTCATACATTATTTTTGGCTCAAAGTACAACAGAAAACTGCCCCAGCCCTGTTCATACATGTCGCCCACACTTTTCGATTTAAAAAGCGCTGCGTAAAACATATCCAAACATGTACCCAAAGTGTGATGCGTGTTTGGAAACGTAGCAAAAACGTACCCTATAGTTTTATATAGGGTGTCGCATGCGTAAAACGGATGAAGAATTCTTGGATCGGATCCGTTAAATGCATCCCAAAAAAACATATGTAAGCACATCCTGACCAGACACATTTTAATTTTTTTTCTTTTAATGTGCACACTGGTTTGAACACTATAACACATTCACACACTCAGTTATTCTATTCATTTTTTCAACTTTTTTCCCGTGATACGTGATGCTTTATTTTCTTATTTTTACATGAGAAATTAAAGGTCTGTTTTTTATTTATGCAGTAAAAAAAAAAAAAAAAAGTGGCAAGAAAGTAAATTTACATATGGGGGATATAAAGTTTTAGAGTTGCCAGAAGTAGGGCTGAAAGTTGCAGTTGTCATTTTTTTATTATTATTTGTTTTTTTGTGTGTGTGTGTTTTTTTCTTTATTTCACAAATTGTTTTACCCATAAGGTCAGAAAAAGACCTTTTGGAGCATTTTTGTATAACTTTTTTTTTTTTGCTGATTTCCCCTCTAACTGGGACTGATATACTAGCCCCAGTTATATGGAAACTACAACCCCAATACTAACTGCAGAACTGGTCTGATAAGTCCCAGTAGCTTCATCGGTTATTGAGCCTTGGCGATCACATGACCACCGAGGCCAGAAAGCCTGAAGGCTTTCTGCCTATGTGTATGTACAACACTTGTTGATCGCTGAGCATACAATAATTGGGACGGCAGGTTCTCATTGGAGAGCGCAGCTTCTGCTCACAGATGATCCTCCGTTCTTGCAGCTGCACAATTAGTGCGCAGCTGCTAACACTACAAGGCTGATTTAGTTATATGTTGACAACCTGGATGCTTAAAGTCTCCAGGCAGTTGGCATCTAGTTTATCTTACGGAAAAAATAGAACCTCAGCTTAATTGGAAAATATTATGAAGGCTTGGAGAAGACTGGGCAAGTACATCACAGAGGAATAGAATACATCTGGGGATAGAGAAAAAAGACAACAGCTTGGATAGACTGGTTTCTAGAACCTAAGCAGTACTCAATGCCAAGCAGCAGCTGCAAAGCCAATCATGATTTCTGAATATATAAAAGATAAAAACCAAGTATCAAAATGTAATATTGTGCTTTTAAATACTGTGTAAGGCCTTGTTTTGAATATGGAGTTCAGCTTTGTGGTTCACAATGCATAAGAAATAGAAAAACTAGGCAGAAAGGCTGGTGATAAAATTTAACACACTCCTATACTTACCTTTGAAGGGATACGTCCACCACTTCTGTCCTGATGAAGATCCCAGTTGGGCATAGAAGCGCATCATGGGAAGCCTAATACAGTTACACTTTTAGGCTATGTTCACACGGCTTATTTTGTGACGTATCTCGCCACGTATTTCGCGCCGTACTGCGCGAAATACGGGGCGAGAAACGTCCCAGCCATTACGGTAATCCACAGTTCCCATAGAGAACTAAGGATTACGTCTCCTCTCCCCGCTCGCGAAATGCGGGGAGAGAAGTGATATGTCAATTATTCACAGCGAATACGCGCCAAGAATAATGAATGTCTATGGGGTCGCCGTACTGCCGGCCCTCCCACCCCGCCCCCGTACACACGGTGTAATTGCAGGTGAAATACGTCCCGCAATTAAGTCGTGTGAACATAGCCTAACTGTACATCTGCTGGTTATTGTTTGGTTTTCACTAGCAGCGCTGGAGAAGTGGTACCAGGATTTGGTGTTTTTGATCCTTCAAATCGTCCTCCGAATATCGTTCAACAATGGTTTTTGAGCAGAACAGGTGGGCAGCACATAAACCCTTGTAAGCCACCAAAAAAGTATTACACAAGAGGACATTAACTCCGCTGTCCTTTGTGTTTCCTTTCTATACTGATAGGTGGTAAAGTCATACCAAAGATAGCATTTATCCTATGAGAAATGATGCTCAGACAAATTTATTTTTTCGTGAAATAAATGAATAAAAAAGGGTATCCCATTGCTTTCCCCACCAGCGATCATCTGTAATTTTTGGGAAAACCAGAGAGCAAGCGTTCGATCCCCATAGGGGAAGATTACATTGTGCCTATAGAAATCACTAGGCACCTTAAAACAGGGCAATGATTCAGAACACATTATGCAAAATGTTTTAAAAAAGCTATAGTCTGCTAATATGGAGTGTTCAGTGCTATATTTACATCTCAACCTCTTTGAGCTATCACAAAAAATGGTACCAATAAAAGCTACACCTAAAAGAAAACTGCTACGCAATCCCACCATAGAGCCCCTTACTGACCCTAGGTGCTAAAACCCAACGAAAACCTTACAAAATTTGGTATCATCGAAATCATGCCAGGCTGCAGAATACAGATAACATATCGTTTATACCAAACAGTGAAAAAACCAAAGTGATGGAAAAAAAAATTGCTGCAGTGTTAGGCTAGGTTCACACGGTGTATTTGCAGGGCGTAATTACGCCCCGCAATTACGCCGTGTGACCGGGCGCGGGGCGGGGGACTGAGCAGGGGGCCGGCACTTCGCCGGCCCATAGACTTGAAGTGCTAGCGGCGCGTATTTGCGGCGGGGAGAGGAGACGTAATCCATAGTTCTCTATGAGAACTGTGAATTACCGTAATGAATGGGCCGTTTTCGGCCCGTAATAGGCGCACTCCGGCGCGTAATTACGGACCGAAATACGGCCCATTTTAAGCCGTGTGAACATGGCCTTAGCATCATGGTATAAAAAATTGCTCTTCAAGCCAACCCAACCTGTGAGAGGTTCTTCAGGAAGCCTGGTGTGAAATTTCTGCAGGTAACTTCAGAAAACGAACAGTTCTTCTATAGCAGGGGTCTGCAACGTCAGCTCTCCAGCTGTTGGGAAACTCCATCTCCCATCATGCCCACTTGATTATATAAATGCATGATGGGAGATGTAGTTTCCCAGCAGCTGGAGAGCCCACGTTGCAGACCACTGCTCTATAGTCACACACAGCAGATTTGGTGCAGTGTATTTATCGGCATAGGACTTGCAAAAATCTACACACTTGCTGGAAAGACGTCTCCAGCCAGATGAATGTATTTTTAAGTTGCAGAAACTGCTGTAGACCATCTTTCAGTTCACGTGTATTAAGAAGGAACAGATGATCAATAACCGTTTAAAGGCTTAGAAAACATGGGCATATGGGAGGTGCTAATAGTAGCTGGAGCCTATCTCTGCTAGGGTGCTTGCACACGGAGCATTTTTGGTTCGATTTTTGACGCGTTTTTAGGTGCGTTTTTTGTGCAGAAATGCACAGTATTAATTGCTGTGTATTTCTGCGCAAAAACGCACCATAAACGCTCCGTGTGAAAGCACCGCTAGAGCCAAAGTCATGAAAAACTGACATTCAGGTAACATTATAGACAGAAATTCTATAAGGGTATGTTCACATGGCGCAATATGGCGGGTGTTTCAGAAGTACTTTTAAAACACTCTTTGCCAGCAACCATGGATACTTAATTTCCCCGACGCATAAGCGCTGGGAAGAAGACATGTCATTTCTTTCTCCCAGCGCAAAATACGGGGAAAACAGCAGGTAATCATAGCTCTCAATGAAAGCTGTGAATTACCGTATTTTCAGGCCATAATTCGGGTGTGTTGCAGCACAATTTTGCCCGGAAATCTGGACGGCAAATACGCTGTGTGAACATACCCTGAAAAGGCTGGAAAATACATTTGCTGTCAGAATGGTTCAAACAGGGCCTGTAAGAACTATCTTCTTGTATATCATACAATGCAGTTGTTTTTATTTGTACAGTTTACTGTAGATAAATGTTTACTTACCTTCATTTCATTCTCCTTCTGCTGAATGACACATTTTAACTCATGCATAGAATGTTCCAGGTGTTTAATTTCATGGTTCATCAGGTTCTGATTCTTCTCTGTTAATTGGTTTATGACAGAGTCCTTATTGTCCAGTAAAAGGGCCATCTGTTGGATCATCCTGATGAAACAAAACAATACAGAAGTTGTGAATCTTATAAACTGCTCAAGACATAAATGCAAGAAAATCACTTGATCAGGGGTTTTGCCACGAAGTAAAATTGACGTGGGAAGTTTGAAAATGAAATAATAAACATTTTCACCAAATTCATCATTATTAAAAATTCTGCACCATTTTTGTTTTAGCTGCTCCTTTAGTGATCCATTGTTTGCAGCTCATCTCCAGGGGATACGACCAGGGCTGTGAGCTCCTCAGTCCTGGTCGCACATGCTCAGACATGACCTCTCCTCTCAGGCAGCTACTGAGTGTTCAAACCCCGGGTGCTGTCATTCTACTCCTGTCCTTTGGACTCGTTAGTAATAAGTCAAACAGTGCAAATAAAAAAAAATAAACCTCAATGTGGTCTGTGCATTGATAAAGAGGAAAAAAATCCAATGGTTAAGTATTTGAACCAAGGACCCTTGTGCTGTAAAGCAAAAATGTTATCTCTGAGCTACAGTGTAGCTACTTACAATTCTATACATAAACAGACCTTTCTTTGACTACATAGAGGACAGGCCTGGTGATGTCATCCTGCTGAGTCACATGATAAGCAATTCAAACAAATCACACACGCCCCCTTCTGAGCACACAGAGCTGAAGAGCTGGATACAGGAGGTATGAAATGAGATCGTGGCAAAACCCTTTTAAGGCAAATGTGTATTCTCATAGTAGATACTGTGGTGCTTGAAAGTTTGTGAACCTCTCAGGATTTTCTATATTTCTGCATAACCTTGACCTAAAACAACATCAGGTTTTCACACTCCTAAAGGTAGATAAAGAGAACTAAATCAAACAAGTAATTCAAAAGAACAGGCGGGTTACGAACGGGATAGGAACTGTAGGTTTGTTCTTAAATTGAATTTGTATGTAATTTGGAACAGGTCTATTGATTAAATATAACTCCAGCACAAAAGGCAATTTGTTTTTTTTTTGGGGGGGGATAGTGCAGGGAAGGGTTTTCACATTTGTTTTGCTGTCTGTGCCCCTGTTAAGGAAGATTTCACCTCATTTTCACCTCATGTGCTGCTGTGGCATGCTTGAACCTGTCATTCTACAGCCACTTTCTGCTGTGGAACATGGAACTACAAGTACCAGCATAACCCATAAGTCTCAATTTGTAACTAGGGAACCGATGTAAGCCAGAACAGTGTAAGTCGGGGACTGCCTGTATTAGATTTGTAGAGGAGTGAAGAAATCAGGCGATACCTTTTAGAGGCTAACTGAGTATATTTGATGGTGCGCTTTCGAGAGTACTAGCTTCCTTCTTCAGACATGATGTTATACAAGAAACTGGAAATTCACAGACTTTTTATACACAAAAGACATGGACCTTCTAAGGAACTTAGAATCTTTAAAAATAACAAAATGCAATAAGTAGAGAAGTTATCTATTACAGGTATTAGACTTAGTAATTTATTTATTGTGGGAAATGATCCAGGATCTCAGGTACAGTATGTAAGTGACAAAGGAGGTGAGCCTTTGCTTTCAGTATCTGGTTCTGGTATGACCTCCTTGTGCAGCAATAACTGCAATTAAAGGTTTCTCATGATTGTTGATTAGTCCTGCACATTGACTCGAAGGAAGGTTAGACCATTTCTTGGTACAAAACAGCTTCAACTCTGTTATGATGGTGGGCTCAGTTCAGTTCCGTCCAAAACATTTCTATTGGATTAAGGTCAGGGCTGTGACTTGGCCAGTCCTAAACTTTACATTTATTCTTCTGTAACTATTCTTTGCTAGAGCAACTTGTGTGCTTAGGGTCATTCTCTTACTGCATAAAGAACATTCTCTTGAGCTTCAGATCACAGACGGATGTCGTGACATTATCCTCTACAATTTGTTGGTATATTTCAGAATTTATTGTTCCATGGATGATGGCAAGCTGTCCTGACCCAGATGCAGCAAAACAGGCCCAGACCCTGAAAGTACCACAACTGGGATATTATATGTAATATCTCGTGCACAACTTTTTATTCATTCATTTATTTATTTAGACATGTTTTTAAGTGTACATATAAAGAAATCATCTGATGTGATGAAAGTGTATATGCATCTGTTTGTAATCAGACACACGCTCCACATGTGCAGACTTGGATTTTCGTTCTTTAATTCCACCCGCCAGTTTTGTGTGTGTGGTATGGAACTGAAGAAGTGTGCTAGTCACACGAAACGCGTCGTCCTGTACAAAATAAAAATAATCCTTTGGAAAATAGAGATCCAGCACGGTTATTCTGGTCTGTGAAAACGAGAGGTGCTAAGGATAAACCATATCTACATTTTTGATCACCTGGCTCCGAGGAGCTGACACAAAGGATCGGACACAAAGGATATTACAGACAAACTACAGCAGGACCTCACCTTTCATAGCACAACACACTAAGGTTAGTGTACAAGCTATTATATACTAACACTAGATCTTAAAGTCACAATATCTGTGCTAGAGAGCACTGTCTCCTTTGGATAAGAAACAGAGTAGCCAGCTCACCTGGAAGATAGCGTTATGGATGCCTCAATTTCCGATTGTATTTAGACCGACGCCCCAAGAAGCGAACATAGCAGTCCCAGTAGAAAATCCAAAACAGTCAACACCAATACGGTAAAAAGGAGGAATTTATTTAGGAAACATTGCCAAAAAACAGTGCACAAGGAAACAGAGGGGTATCAAAGCTGACGCGTTTCAGGCAACAGAGTGCCCTTAGTCATAGCTGAAGCCAAATGGATACATATCCTCTTATATAATGTGATCAAAAACAATTAAAGTCATTAAAACATGATACATAACACCTGGAAAATCCTCACCTGTCATACACCTGTCATACATTATGCACGTATTGATACAAGGCACTGTGTATCCTAAAAGCGCGCACCTCTCTGGAGCCAGACATGATGTAACCGGCCGTGGTAGTGATGCGCAGTGGAACACAAACATGCGTCCCAAAAAGACCGCCCCATACATTGTGTGTCACACTTAAGACAAAATGCCAATCTGTTCCCCAAGTGTGCATGTGCAAAAGCACACTCTGGTTGACAGGCGCGCAATGTCACTAGTCTCAATATGGTAATGACAGGTGTATATAAACCAGAAAAACCATATAAATAATCAAAAAAATGTAAATCTAATAAAAATAATACAGGATCAATGGGAAATGTCTCTGTATTATAATCATGTAATTTATTCATTTAAATATGACAAGAATAAAAACAACGAAGCAACAGGTCACATGGGAAAAGCACTTGGTATACTTAATAATGGAACATAATTTCTCTACGATGAATCAACCCAGAAGGAATGATACTATCCAATGTAAACATCCAATATGCTATCATGTAAAGTGTACTCTAAATTACCCCCTCGTATAGATTTGAATTTTTTCTCTATGCCCACAACTGTCAAACCAGTTGTGTCAGAATTGTTGGAGATGTCATTGATTTGTTCCAAAACACCAACCCTTAGTTTCCATGTAGTACTGCCTTTATACAAAAGGTTGCATATGGTGCAGGCAAGCATGTGAAATATGTGATGTGAATCGCAGTTGATGCACTACGAAATTGGAAATGTTTTGGAATTGTCAGAATTTTCAAAAGATCCTCAAGGAGATGCGAATTTGCAAGTTCTGCATGGAGGTCCACCGCATTTGAAAAAAAACTTATGTCGTAGCCATGTGGCTTGGATACTATAGATGGGTGTCATGTTAGGTGCCAGGATGTTGCCTAATGTTCTTGATTTCCTGGAGGCAACTCTGTGGCTATTCTCATCCAGTACTTCGTCTTCTCTTAATATAGGGAGATAGTTAACTACTATGGGCTACATTTCCCAACACACCAACGCCAGTTTTTTGGTCTATATTGCGCTAAAACCGCCTTTGACGCCATGTTTTGGATGTAAATGAACTGTCGTACACCAAAACTAGACGCCTTATATGCCGGGACCGACACATTGTAATCCACCTAAAAATGATGTGCTGTGCGTCTCCGTAATGAAATGCGCCTATTGAGGCGCTTAGCACATCATTACAAGTGTATATGTGTTAGGCGCATTTCACATTTTACATTATATACACTTCTAATGATATGCTATGTTCCGCGATTTGCGCTAATCACGGCAAAAAAACATTTCATTGGTAGAATATGTAATGCCCCCATCGAGGCACATCGCACACGGAGGCACATAGCTTATCATTACAAGTATATGAAATGCGCCTAACACATATACACATGTAATGATGTGCTTTGTGCCTCAATAGGCGCATTTCGTTATGGAGGCGCACAGCGCATAATTTTTAGGCGCATTACGTTTACTATGCAAGGTATACCTGACACCAGATTTCTGGTAGGGTCGGCCTTTCGGGCGCACTTTACACTTATTTTATGCGCCTAAAAACTGACGTAGCACCGCCAATTTTCGGACATCTCGCCCTATATTTCTGATGGCAGCAAAATGATGGCTGTAGTTCAATACCAAAACAGGTTTCTTAGTTTATTAAGGGGACATACGACTCAATACATTTTCCCTAGGTTGTTCATTAACCATCTTTAGGACTCTATTAAGAACCCAATTTGGTTAGCCTCTGGATCTCAGTCACTGACAAATTAATGCTGCACTTGCTCTAATTCCAATTGTGTACTACAGTTTCTTTTGGCCTGCATTAACTTCCCAATGGAAAGGAAAACCCAAAGTGGTCTGGGGATGGAAACTGCTAAAAAACATCAAATGTAGTTTTAGCTAGAAAACCTGGTCGTGGGTATAATAGCTATAGGAAAAAAATAAATGTTCAAAATAAAGAAAGGCAGCGACATGCTTGAGACTGAAAGCATTTGATAATAAAATAAAAACTAACCCGAAAATTTATCCTTATTAAATTTATAATTTAAAAAGATTAAATATGGTTTAAATGTTTGCCCTTTTGAAGTAAATACTGACTGTAAGACAAGGTGCGTGAGAAAAGCACACTTCAGATCAGGTTATTTCTTCAACTGTTTTTACCGAAGTGATGACCTTCCTCTTGAACCAGGAGAAAATAAACATCCACTGAGTCAAAGCTTTCTTGACAGAACAGGAAGAAGTGCAGCTCTCAAAATTTACTCAAATTAAAATTTAAAAAAATCTTTCAGCCAGACTCATACACTCCACTGTCCTAAAGCTTCATGTTGTCCATAAAAATAAAGGCCACCTATTCTTAATATTTAATGACTGTCTAATAATACGGGTAAAGTAAGAAAGGATTGCTCTCACAGGCCCAAAATTTTGTATCCAATATTTAAAAAGGGGAAAATATCCAGGAAACTTCAGGCCCTTAAGTCTAAAACCCCTTTAGTGTAAAATGTATGAAGGTTTTTTCGCATGATTTCTTCCTGCGGTCACTCACTAAAATTGGTTAATAACTCCGTTCCAGAGAGGTGCATGCAAAGATCGCCTGCCCTCTCAGTTAGAGAATCGTGCTAGATGGACAGGTGAGGACCAGGTGATATATATTAATTTTTTAATTGCTTTGATACGGTTATTCACAGTAAAAGGTTGTAAATTAACATGATAAAGGCCTTTTGGGAAAAGCGGTAAATGATTTGTTCAAGTGTACTGTTTATTGGGAATGGGTTTTCTATAAAAACAAGTTAATTTAACTGTATACTCAGACTGTTCGCTTTTACTAGTGGTTACTTACAAGGTATTATTTGGGCCCTTATCCTCTTTAACATTTTCATTAATGATCTTACACAGGATACAAAATAAATACCTTTGCAGACATACTAAGCTCTGTAAAGTAGATCGACACAATAGGATAATAGTTTATTAAAAGGATCGATAAGTTGGAGCCTGGGCAGGGGAAGGGGAGATGAGGTTTTAAACACGAAAATGCAAGGTTATCACATGGGGGGAAAAAATCCATTACATGATTAAATGTTAAATGGAAAACACTGGGTAAAAGTGACGGGGGAAGGGCTTTGGGGGTCCGGGGGACGAAAAATTAAATTTTAGCAACCGTGTTTAGACACAGCGCCAAGGGAAATAGTCAGGGGTCATTAAAAGGGGCATAGATGCACAATGAAACATATTCTCCCCTTATCAAGTCACTGGAAGACCCCACATGGGAAAATTGTGTACATTTTTTTGGGGGGCCAGGCACAGGAAAGACATTGTAAGCTTAACAGGTACAAAGCAGGCAACAAAAATAAAAGGACTGGGGATACAGTACACAAAAATTGGCAAGATTTGGGGGATTTTTTTAAAAAAAAAGGGTTTTGGGGGGACATAATAAATAGTTTAAATACATCAAATTCAATATAGAATCTCCCCCCAAGATTTTTTTTTACAAGGGGTGTATCTAAACAGGGGCATCCCTACTCTGAGGGAAAGAAAGTTCTACATAAACATAAAAGGGTTTTTTTACGTAAAGCAGGAGACATAATTTTTCTGCCAAGGGGCTGGCATGTGAATTCAATAACCAGTTTAAAAAGGGTTTTGATCTTTCTGGGGCGTAAAAATATAAAAATTAATACTGGGTTCAGGAGGGGTCATTTACCAGGGATTTTTCTGATTGCCAATTGGGGTCAGGAAGGAATTTTTCCCCCAAAATAGGGCATTGGGTCTACCCTGGATCAAAACCTTTGCCCAACAGCTGAAATAATGCACTTGTCTTTTTTAGCCTACAAACTATGAAACTCTCCCACTGGAATGGATTTCCTCATGTGTCTGGGGTGGAAACTCCTGAAAAAGTAAATGGCATTGCCCAGTGTAAAATTTTTGTAGAAAAAACCTGGGCGTGGTTGAATATCAAGAAATTATGTTTTCCCTTAAAGTAAAACCAAGTCTTTTCCCTGTGACCTGTTGTTTCATTGTTTTTATTCTTGTATCATATGCATTCACCTGGATAATTTAAATTAAACTTTCTGTTACAATACCGAGACTTTCCCCCTTTACCTGTATTATTTTTTATTAATTTACATTTTTTTGGGGGTAAATTTATAAGTTTTTCGGGTTTTTAACACCGCCATTAGCATCTTGAACTAGTGATTTCACATGCCGTCAACCGGGGGGGGCTCGCGTGGGCGACTTCAAACAGGGTTGCGCATCTATCTTAAAATGGTTTTTTCCCCCGAAGGAGTTCCTTACCCCTTATCATCCAGGGGGGAATAAACAAATCATGCTGAGTCATGAACCTACAGGGGGGAGAGGGAGGGGGGAGCAGAGAGTGAGGAAGAAGGGAGCGTTCCCCAAAAATTTACTCAAATAATAATTTACAACATGGATACTCTATACAGCAAAAAAAACCATACACTGCACATTTCTCCCCGCCCCTTGAAAGCTCTTTTAGTTCCCGTCATCAATAAAAAGTGCAAACAGGGAACGCAGCCAGATCACTCCTGTCAGCTCCCGGGCTTTTCTAATGTAAACTTTTAAGTAACACGGGCATGAAAAAGCGTAGCTCCACAGGCTTCACTTTTTTGTAATCACATATATTTAGAAAAGTGATTAAATAACCATTTTGGAGGATCCCACGTCAACATTACATCGTGGCAAAACCCCTTTAAGTGTGACGCACAATGTATGGGACGGTCTTTTTGGAACGCATGTTTGCATTCCACTGCGCGTCACTACCACAGTTGGTTACATAATCTCCGGGTCCAGAGAGGTGCATGCGTGCATAATGTATGACAGGTGAGGATTTTCCAGGTGATATGTATTATGTTTTAATGATGTCTTTAATTGGTTTTATTCACATTACAGTATATAAGAGGATATGTATCCATTTAGCTTCAGCTATGACTAAAGGCACTCTGTTGCCCGAAACGCGTCAGAATTGATACCCTTCTGTTTCCTTGTGTACTGTTTTTTGGCAATGTTTTCTAAATAAATTCCTCATTTATACTGTATTGGTGCCGACTGTTTTGGACTTTTTACTGGGAGTGCTTATCTTGACAACGGTATTCTCTAATGGCAGAGGCCCTTTTCAGCAGGATAATGCTCTTTGCCACACTGCAAAAATTATTGAGGAACGGCTCAAGTAAGATAATAAATAACCCAGATCTCAATCCACTCAAGCATCTGTGGGATGTGCTGGAAAACCAAATCTGATCCATGAAGGCCGCACCTTGCATCTTATAAGGATTGTCCACTTCCCCTTTTTTAACATGCAGTATGGAGCTGAGACTGGGGTAAAATTAAAAAACAATACTCATCTCTGAAGTCTTCGCTCATTGCAATGACACGTCTCCCGATCCCTACGCTGGTCTTCTGTTGTCCTCCAGCTTTGGCGAAACAGAACATCACTGCTGCCACGGTCACGTGACACTGCCCGGCATCACCGTCCGTAAGTAAAGGCTCCTGAACGATGACGTGAGGCAGTGTCATGTGGCTAATCAGGGGCCGCAGCACTAATGTTCTACTTGGCTGAAGCTGAACGACAACCAAAAAAGAGGACTCGGAGGTGCATAGTATTAATTTTTAATTTTGCCTCAGCACCATGCTGCAGGTTAATAAAGGGAAGATAGACAACTCCCTAAAAAGATCTGCTGCTAATGTCTGAATGCCAGATACCACGGAACACCTTCAGAAGTTTTGGGGCATCTATTCCTCAATGGGTCATAACTTTTTGGTTGTAATAGAGGAACTTACACAATATTAGTCAGTGGTTTTTGATCTGTGATTAACTGTATAACACTCTCAACATACACCACGGGCATAACTTTAGCCATAGGAACTGATATGGGGCTCAGAGGTTGAGCGGGCCCACTCAGGTACAAGACCATTGTTCCATTTTGTAGGGAACAAATATTTGGTGTGTGATGCTCTCCAGCTCTACTGTGTGGACTCCCTGATATATGGCCGTCTTATTTATATCTTTAATTACTGCTAGTTATTCTGCTGTTTTAGTTTATTCAAGAGAAAAGACAAAAAAGAGACAGCGCTCTCTGCGACTTTTGGGTAAAACTAGCTAGTACATATTACATGTACTAACCTTGCAGTGTTATGCGAAGAAATGCAAAACACTTTTTTGAGTATCTAAGTAATTTGGAACCGAAGAGTCAAGGTAGCCCGCAGCAGTCTATCCATTTTGCTCCGTTTGGCCTATGCGCGGGGTCAGGGTGATAGCGATTCAGAATGTGTGAAGATTTTCTCCAGTTTGCCCAGAAAAACTCCTTTAAATGGACTGTAATGACTGCGCTGGATGTCATTTATTTGAATGTTTATTATAAATAGCAATGGAATACGTATTTTGTATATGGAACTGAGTGTGGTCTACACACAAAACACGTATGTCATTGCTATTTATAATAAACATTCAATTAAAAAGACGTCCAGCGCAGTCATTACAGTCCATTTAAAGGAGTTTTTCTGGGCAAACTGGAGAAAATCTTCACACATTCTGTTTTATGTTATTGTCAATAGGTGGTGGGGTCCCTTCTCATTTTGCTATGGGTCACTATGCATTCTAGTTATGTCCCTGACACAGGGCCATCTTTTCCATTGGGCACACTAGGCAGTTGCCCGGGGGCCCCACAAGTATAGGGGCCCCTGGTGGTGTATATTTGTTCCAAGAATACAAGAAACATACCCTGGATCCCTTGGTTGGCTTTGCTTATTTAAAGGGGTTTTGCCACGATGTAATGTTGACGTGGGATCCTCCAAAATGGGTATTTAATCACTTTTCTAAATATATGTGATTACAAAAATTGCAGCCTGAGAGAGCTACAGGCTACTTAAAAGCTTCTAATAGATACGACCAGGCAGAGTGACAGGAGCTGAACTGGCCGGGCTTGCGCAGAGCACACTTCTTATCTGATGAGAGGGAGCTGAAGAAGCTTTCAAGGCACCGGGTAGAAATATGTTGTCTTTTGTATACAGAATCCACTAGTTGTAATGTGATTATCTGAGTAGGTCCCTGCTTTATCTGATGACAGAGAACATGAAGAAGCTTTCCAGCTGCTGTGAATAAAAGGTGTTGTCTTTTGTATACAGAATCCACTAGTTGTAGTTTGATTATTTGAGTGAACATTTCACACGATCCCTTATGCACGGCTCTGTGCTCTGGCTTTGTCTCTCTCTCTTTCAGCTCAGTGGCTTGTTTACATTTGATTCTTAGCATATAAGGCACTTCCTGGCAAAACCCCTTTAAGTGTTTGTGTGTTTTTAGGATGTGCAAACAGTTAAAAAACATGGTGGAGAAGGGAGCCAAAGGCTCCCTGTCCTGTCAATTAGTCTTTTAAACTCAAGCTTCTGGTGTCCATACATAAGTAGTATGATAATATGGGTGTGCTTGGGGTGGCTAGAGGCATGACCAAGTGTCATGTCGTGTATTTCGGCAGAGCCCCACTGCAGTGCTATGCCCAGGGGCCCATAATGCTGTTAAGACCGCTCTGCCCTGACACACCCTTTATTATTCAATTAGTAACTTTCTTTAAAGTGGAAAAAAGAAAGACAATGTTGGTGAGATTTACCTGTCCTTTTCAGCTAATATGGTGCAATAGTTCTTCTGCAGTAGCCTTGCTTCTGTCATATCTGCAGCAAATCCCTCAATAGTTTTTTTTAACTTGAGGCAATTTTCTTTTTCAGTTTCAGCTAAGGCAGACATCCGATCTGCTTCGTTCATGGCGAGCCTGACTTCCTGAAAAATAAACGTAGATCAACACACTTATAAACTTAATACTGGTTAAAGTAAGGACTATAATAATAACAAGCAAAGAAAGTGCTCTCAGAAAATATAATGAAGTTTATTATTAAATATAAAAACATACATAAAACAGCACAGACATAAGATCTGAAAGAAATGGTGGATAAGCAGGATCAAACAAGATAGATAATAATGGCAAAAAATACCAGAAATTGTGATGATGCCCCAATTATACATGTGCATGTAGAGGCAGTGCCCGGGTAATGAACGGGATAGGGACTGTAGGTTTGTTCTTAAGTTGAATTTGTATGTAAGTTGGAATAGGTATATTTATTAAATGTAACTCCAGGGAAAAAAAATATTTTTTTTAGTTTTACAGCAGGGAATAGTTAATACCCCTTTTACATTTGTTTTGCTGTCTGTGCCCTCGTTTAGAAGAGTTCACCTCACTTTCTGTCTCTCATGTATAGATGTGGAATGCTGGTAGTTGTAGTTCCACAGCTACTCGCTATTGTGGAACATGGAACTACAAGTGCCAGCATTCCACAGCAGCACGTTAAACACAAAACTAATCAGCCCCCATACAATTAGTACATATGTGGTGTGGCATGCTGGCACTTGTAGTTCCATGTGCTTTCTTTGAGAAAGCAGCTATCTGTTTCTAATTTTGGACAATCCCTTTAACTACATGCTGACCGCCTTTAGACGTCCAGGCGGTGGCAGCTTAACTCTGCATGAACATTCTGGAACTAATTGTGCAGCTGCCTCCCAGCGTATTCTAAACTATTCCAATCGAATAGAACTGGCGTGTCGGCGCTAAGTTTTATACATGTCGCCCCTAGGATTAATTTAAGTATCATTAAAAAAAAATCCATATTGTTGTGTGAAATACTACTGACGCGTTTCAGGCTCAGTGCCCTTAGTCGTATGCTAGTCAATCACACTACAATAGGGATATTTTAACACGGTAATATTTAAAAAAAGACATTGTTTCTACTGTCCGGAGCTGCTGGATTCTTCTTATATTGAGCAAATACAGTTATGCTAGTTTGGCTTTTAAAAAAATTTAAAAAACATTTTTTTAAAAACATAGGTTTTTTTATATGTTTTCCCTCATATTTAAAAAAAGAAAAAATAATGTAAAAATTAAATAATAATAAAGCTCAACTTATCACGGAAAAAAGGGCAAAACAAAAAATAGTAGACTAACCGAGTGCGCGTGTACTACAGAAAAGATAATTTTTTCTGCCTGAAAGGAAGGTAAACGGGCCGGTCAGAAACTGGTTAAGTTTCATCAATGCCAGAAAGTATAATTAAAGAAAAGAAACCCAGTATACCAATAATGGTGGGCTAAATTCTTCAAAATAAAAAAAAAGAAGAAATAAGGTCATAAAATATAACTTTCAATATTCAAATAGATAAAAAGCATTTGATGAAGAATATACTCATAGAAACTGCCGCACAAGACAAAACTACAAAATATAAATATGTGTTATTGCCACCGGTGCAGGATCAAAAAAGAAAACATAGCCCTATTGTACCCTACACCAAAGGCTTGCACACCCTAACCCCGTGATGGCGAACCTATGATACACGTGTCAGCACTTTTCGCTGACACGCAGCCGCATACAGAGAAGTATGGGGCCGCATGCCGAGAAGGATGTTTCATCCTTGGCTCCTGCACGGCCAAGTGCAGTAGCCGAGGATAAAACATTTGCTGTAGTGTAGACACTCTGTGCCGGAGGTCTGTAGGCCAAAACAACAGAACTCCGGCACAGAGTGTCTAGTTCTGGGACTTCCTGTTGGCGCAGGGGCGTCGCTAGGCAGTTTTATCCGGGGCACAAGCCCCGGATAAAACTGCTTGTGCACCAAGCCTCAGTGGGTTCCAGGCTGCTGCCGTGGGCCTTGAGCACTGACGGTCTCTTCAGCTGTATGTGCGTCTGCTGGACGCACATACAGATGAAGGCTTCTGCGGAGTGTCCGGCACAGGTAGCGTGAGTACGTCATCCCAGTGCCTGCGCGGCGTGATGATGTCACGCCACCTGTGCCAGGAAGAAGATGGAGTGGGAGAAAGGTGAGTACTGTTATTTTTTATATGCCAGATTACCTATTAATATTTATATTGGGGACCACATTTCTTATTAATATGTATACTGGGGGCCACATTACTTATTAATATGTATACTGGGAGCCACATTACCTATTAATATATATACTGGGGGCTACATTACCTATTAATATGTATACTGGGGGCCACATTACTTATTAATATGTATACTGGGGGCCACATTACCTATTAATATGTATACTGGGGGCCACATTACCTTACCTATTAATATGTATACTGGGGGCGACATTACTTTTTAATATGTATACTGGGGGCTACATTACCTATTAATATGTGTACTGGGGGCCACATTACCTATTAATATATATATACTGGGGGCTACATTACCTATTAATATGTATACTGGGGGCCACATTACCTATTAATATATATATTGGGGGCTATATTACCTATTAATATGTATACTGGGGGCCACATTACTTATTAATATGTATAATGGGGGCCACATTACTTATTAATATGTATATTGGGGGCCACATTACCTATTAATATGTATACTGGGGGCCATATTACCTATTAATATGTACACTGGGGGCCATATTACCTAATAATATATATATACTGGGGGTCATATAAGAAACTGACTGATGGATGAACAAAGAAGTCACTAAGCAGGTAAGTTAAATAATTAGTTTTAGGTTTATTAAATACAGTTACCGTATATATTAAAATTATACCTTTTTGCTATTTAAACTATAAATATCGCAAAGTTATGTTTTTTTTCCCGTGTAGTGACACACCACCTGAGTTATGCTCGGCTTTTTTGGCGAATTTTGACACGCCAAGCTCAAAAGGTTGCCCATTACTTCCCCTAACCTAACAAAAAAACAGGGTGATCACCCCAATAAGGGCGCCCTTGTCTGGAGCCTTACCCTGTGCTGCAAGAAACCTGCAGGTCCCAGGACAGGACCTAAGGGAATGATAGAGTTTCTTGCGGCACAGGGTAAGGTTCCAGACAGGGGCGCCCTTATTGGGGTGATCACCTTTTTTTTTTTTGTTAGGTTAGGCCAGGGGTGTCAAACTGCGGCCCTCCAGCTGTTGGGAAACTACAGCTCCCATCATGCCCACTGTTATAGATTATACAAATGCATGATGGGAGTTGTAGTTTTCCAACAGCTGGAGGGCCGCAGTTTGACACCTGTGGGTTAGGCTGTGCTAGCTTTTGGTGTAGGATACAATAGGGCTATGCTTTATATGGCAATAACATATAATTGTACTCTGTGCATTTTTTAGTTTTGTTTTGTGCATTTTTTAATTTTTTTTATCTATTTGAATATTAAAATTTATATTTTATTACCTTTTTTCGGATTATAAGTTTCATCAATGGAAAACTATATGAAGAATATCTCATCTTTCATCTTACCTCTTGCAAAAATGTAACCTTTTTTTCTAGAAGCTCTCGCGCTTGCTTTTCCTCCTTTTGCTTCTGTTTGTAGTCTTGATGATATTCTGGTTCATTGCAGCCATTCTGATCTCCACAATCATTCCTGGTACATAGGACAGAGATAATTACTAGGCAGTTATATGAACCTTACACATAACATTCATTATCTTGGGGAGTCTTTGCTTACAATTATAATCTACCATTGAAGTTAATGGTTAATGGTCGTCCAATCTCCTTGCAAATATTTGAAATCGTATTAGACATGGACGTTGATGTGCATCTGCGTCTAAATCTCCCTTGTTGATTATAGCCATGCAGCCTGCACCCGCCAAGAGTTTTCTTCCCCCGATCCTGCCCAAGTTTAGTTTAGTTTATCTTGAGACGTAGCACTTGTAAATAGTTTGAAATATTTTATTAATATAGTTCTATTTAGAACATTTACTTTTTTTGAGGATCGTAGTTGGGAATTTTGGACATTTGGGTTGGTTTTTTTAAAAATCAGAAATCTTATTTTTGTAGTCAATTTTTTTTTTAAATGTAAAATTATTTTGTGCTTTTTTTTAAAAAAAAAATTGTTGACATGTAGTATTTTTATTTATGCTAATGCTAAAACAAAATGGCACCTAGGTAAACTATGGGTGGAATTTTAAATTCAGTTATGCTGCAAAGTGCCTTGTTTACAATAAGAACCTACAAAAATCTGTCTCCAATCTGCTCAATTTTTGTTTAATTTTTTTAAAAAGAAATTAACATCGTTTTTCATTGACGTGTTTTTTAAACCGACACAGTGAACAGTTTTGACATTTACTTACATATTAGGGCACACGGTCGGTCTGGCCACAGAGAACAGGAGGATCCTCTGGTGGCCTTAGCTCTGACACAATAATGTACATCTAATGTTTGAGGGCCCCAAAGATTTAAAACTGGACAACCTCACTTGGAGCTGACTTTAAAACTAGATATCTTATTATGTGCAGAAATTGCAGGACTTACAAACAGTACTTTAAAGTTTCCCTGCTCCTTTACAGATTGTGTTGCTCTGGTGAGCCCAAGGAACTTTAGTTTGACAGTGATGTGGCACCACCTAGTGCTAAAAGTGCATATCATTGTGCACATCCACCTAATGAGTGCAGTGCTGGTGGACGCACATGCTTACTCCCTCTCTTCCACATCTCTGTATAATATTACTCTGTTCATTGCAGAGCAGCCAAGTGAAAAAGCTTTGTGCCCTGTTTGTCAAGGAAGGTCCAAAACCTCCTCAGTGACATGGCAGTATAGCTGAAACAACTTCTTCTGCAAGGGAAGAATAAACTATATTGCCAGCTGCCAGAGGGGGAAGGAAACTGATTTAACCTAAACCTTGGCAGCTGTGGGTTGAAGATTAGTTACTGTACCAAGGTGGACACATGGAAGCAAAAGATGGTGAAAAATTTATTCATACAATTTAATCATTTATATTTAGAAAACCACCTGCACACAACTTTGCATCAGAGATAATAAGTGAATATTTTGTATAAAATACACCTTTATTTAGTCATAATGGTTAATTTTTACATGATATTCACTTATTATCTCTGATGTAAAGTTGTGAGCAGGTGGTTTTCTATAAAAACGATTAAATTGTATGCTCAAAGAAAGGCGATACCCAGAAGAGAACTCTAGAAATCCCATGTAGTTGCAAGTTTTGTGAATCCTAAAACCAAAAATCTTTTAACAAAAGCAAAAAATCCTAAAATGGTCACCAAAAAGAAAAGAATTGTATTGGATAGAGCAGCATCTCCACAGTTCGTAAATCGTAAAAATGTGAAATATAGAGCAGGAAGTAAGGTCTGGTGAGAACACAGTCGGCCAACAAAGAAGGAAAAATCTTACGCTAAGTAAACAATATAAGGAAGAGGAGAATTTTGTCTTAGTATCTACCTATGACAGACCCTGCTCTTTAGTTTGGAGAACATTGTTGGGACGCTTAAAGGGGTTTTACCACAATGGCATTTAATGCCTGGTTTATCCTGCTTTAGCTTTCAGTGTGTTCAAAAGGGGGCGTGTGTGATTTGCTTGAACCAGATATCATGTGACTCAGCAGGCCTGATACCGGTATCCAATTGCCTTTCCCCACAGTGTGCTCACTCTAGTCAAACAAAGGTTTGTTTATGTAAAGAGGAGTGAGTAGCTACAATGTAGCTGAGTGGTTAGCACTACTGCCTTTCAGCATAGAGTTCCCAGGTTCAAATCCCTGTAGGGACCATATATGGATTTTGTTTTCCTCAGTTCACATAACTGATTGAGGTTTCTTTTTTTTTATTTGCACTGTTTGACTTATTACTAAGGGAGTACAGAGGACGTGAGTAGAATGGTAGCACCTTGTTTTTTTGGACGGTAAGTGTATGTAAAATTTACAAACCAGGGAAGAACGGCAGAAACCTCCCCCCCCAGGAGTGGTGGGGTTTCCGGGGATAGGGTGCGGGCCAGGACAAAGGGGAGTTTTTTGGTTCACTGGCCGTATCCCCTGGAGACACTGTAAATTTAAAATAAATAAGGGGAGCACTAAAAAAAAAGGGTTTCAAATTTTTAAAAATAATGAAAATGGTAAAAATTTTTTTCATATTTAAATTTAGCAAGTTTCCCAAAAATCAATTTTACTTTTGGGTAAAACCCCTTTTAAAAAGGGTTCCTAAAATCAAAAAAACCCCTTTTTCCAGTTTAAAATTTTAAGGGATTATGACCCTTGTTTCCCCCTTGGGGAAAAAGGGACCCCAGGCTTTTTTTCCTTTATTAAAATGGGGCGGCCAAAGTTGGCTATAAAGGGAAATAGACAGTTTTTTCTGTAAAGGCTCAAAAAAAGGGGTCACTATTGGAACTCCCCTTTTATGATTAATAGAAAATAAAAATAGGGGCAAAGGGTGCGGGAAAATCGTCGGGAAGAAGACCCGCCCCGGGTAAATTGCAAAATCTAAAACATGGCTCTTTGTTTCAAGACTGCCATTTTTTTTCCCATACTGCAATGAATTTTTTAAGGGCCCCAAGATCTCAGGTGCAGTTTTTCCAAAATGAAAAACCCTTTGGAATGGGGCAGTTAGAATGGGGGAACCGGAAAGCGGGCGGATAATGTAATGGAGGGGTGTAATCCCGGCTGACCCGGGGAAACAGATAGTCCCAATTGGATTGCATTTTCCATTACCAGAAGGGACATTTCCAGATGTCCCATGTGACACACAAGGTCTCCCAAAAGCCCCTTTCCCATTTAGGAGGGAGTCCGATTGGGAAAGGGAAACCCCTAATTGAACCCACACAAGAACATACATTTTTCCAGTTGATGCCCTTTTTAATTTGGAAATAACCACAACAAAAAGGTTCTCCAAGACAACAGTGTTTATAAAATTTTCCCCTCAACCACCCACGAAGGGGGGCCCCTCTGGCCTGTGCCTGTAGGGGTTTGGGGCTATTATAGAAAATTTGACTAAATTTTGCAATAAAACACTCAACCCGGCCACTTTATTAGGTACACCATCTAGTAACGGGTTGGACCCCTTTTTTCCCTTCAAAAATTTCCCAAAAATTTTTTCGGGGGCATAGTTTCCACAAGGTTTTCAACGATGCCAATTGGTCCCAAATTTTCCCCAAAAAGATTCCAAAAGAAAATTTTCCCCCCCCACCATGAAAACCACCACCCCACCAGCCTGAACCGTTTAAAACAAGGCAGGTTTGGATCCATCCCTTTCCAGTTGTTTGACGCCAAATTCTGACCCTCCCAAATTCCAATTTGCCCGCAGCAAAAAGGGAACTCAAAAACCCGGGGCAAATTTTTTTTCCCAATTCTCTATTTTTTTCGTCCAATTTCGATGGGGTTTGGGGCAAATTGGAGCCTCATTTTCCTGTTTTTAGCTAAAGGGGGTTTTGAAAACCCCGGTGTGGTCTTCCTGCGAAACCCCAAACCGCCCAAAGTTCGCCGGTTATTTGTCTTTTCGGGAGATGCTCTTCTGCCTCCCTTTTGGTTTGAACGGGTGGCTATTTTGATCACTGTTGCCTTTCTATCAGCTCAACCCCAGTCTGCCCATTCTCCTTTACCTTTTGGGCACCCAAAAAAGGCTTTTCCCCCCACGGGAAACTCCCGCTCACTGGATTTTTTTTTCTTTTTCGGACCATTCTTTTGTAAACCCAAGAAGGGTTTGGGTTTTTTTGGAAAAAACCCCGAGATAAAGCATTTTTCTGAAATACCGGGACCACCCTTCTGGCACCAAAAAACCAAAGCCACGTTAAAAGGGAACTAAAATTTCCCCTTTTTTTTCCCCCATACTGAGGGGCTCGGTTTGAACTGCAGGAGTTTGTCTTGCCCAAATGTCAACATCCCAAAAAAGCATTTGGGGTTGGCCGCCATTTTAGGGGCGATTAAAATTAATTTTTTTTAACGAGTTTTTTGGACGGGTTTTAAACCAAAAAAAGGGGGCCGGGGGTGATTATATTTTCCTGTAGGGGACTTAAAGAAATATATATAAAGAGCCCCTTGGACACTTGTAGAAAACCTAAAAGGCATATAGATAAAATATTGGGGAGGGGGCCTTACCAGAATTTCCCAAAGGAGCGGCTGCTTCCCCCGCGAGCTCTTGTTTTAAAGGCTTTAAACTTCCATTTTTAAACTCAATTTTCTAAAAAGAAACCCAAAACAATTCTTGTTTTTTTGGAAACAATTACAAAAAAAATGACAATAAATTACAAAAAAACCCGGGGATTTTCCCAAAAGTTTGGGTTTCAAAAAATAACAACCAAAGGGGCATTGGTTTCCCCAAGGATGGGGGGAAATCAGTATCGGGCTAAGAGTAATTTTATTTAGGGGGCCTGCGAAAGCTGGGGGGCCCGGGCAAAATTTATTTTTGTTAAAAAGGGGAAAAGCTTTAAAGGGGGGTTTTTCCCACCAAAGACTTTTAGGGTTATCGATAGGATACGCCATCAAAGTCGAATGAGAGGGGCCCTTTGGGACAAGCACCTATCCGGGAACAAGGGCCCAAAAAAAAAGTTTTGGGCCTTGAATGGAGATTAAATTGCGCTTGCGCACAACATCAAACCCTGTTCAAAATGGGATTTTTGCGTACGGGAAAAACTCCCATAAAACCCAAATGGAGATTTCATGAAAAAAGTGTGGGCCAACCCTCCCTTTCCCTGACCCACACTTTGGGGGGGCCCATTTTTTAAAAATGGGGTGCGGGTCTCAGAGCCCCCCAAAAAATCTATGGTGGGGAAAAACGGGTTTTTTAATGCCCGGCCCAAAAATATCTGGCTTTAAAGAGACTTCTTTTACACATTAGTGTTTTCGTTTTTTTGAAAATGAAATAAAAAAAGGGGTTTTTTAAAAACAGAAATTTTTTTAAATCTAACCCCAAATTTTTAGTGTTTTACATTTAGTGACGTTTCATACCTCCCTTATTAAAAACGCCGCCCTCCCTTATTCCCGTGCACGGCCCGGGGTTTGGCCCCTACAAAAAGTAAACCTGTGTAGGGGATTTTTCCCTTTTGTGGAACACCCCTTTTAAATTGTTTGTATAAATATAAAATTCCTTAAAATATTATCTAATTTTACCCTTACAAAAAATTTTAAAGTAAAATTTTTGTTTTTTGTCATGGGGACCTTTTTAAAGGGGGGCACGTGTGTCTTCTATAGTTTCGGCGCCACTAATTCCAGAAACTTTTAAAATTTTTTTCCTATTTGCCCCATTTTATTAGAGACGGGGCCCAAAAATAGAAGGGAAAAGGACCACCCCCCAAACAGGAGCCCTTGAATTAAAATTTGTTCCGCTTTAAAATCAAACCCCTATTTTACAAAGGGGAGACAATGGGCATGCAGGCACTTGTAGTTCCATTTCCACGGGCCAGATGGTAGTTTGGGGAACAAACAATTTCCCAGAAGGCCACAGCAGCACATAAAGGTACAAGGGAGGTGAAATCTTCTTAACAATGGCACGGGAAAGCAAAAAAAATGAAAAAAACCCTTTTCCCTCCCCCATCCAAAACTAAAATTTTTTTTTTTTTTTTGCGGGATTTACATTCAATAAATGTCCCTGTTCTGACTTACATAAAAATTTTCAACTTAAAACAAACCTACTGTCCCTATCACGTTTGAAACCCCGGGGGACTCCCTTTTTATTTAACTTATAATAAGGGGCCCAAATCCCCATAATTTCTTTAGGATACTATTTTCTTCATTGGGGGCAATGTCTCAAAATTCGCTTTTCCCGGGACACATATCTCCCTTTTGAACTAAAGGAAAAAAAAAAAACATGCTTTTTTCGGGGTTTTCCTTGAGTTTATTTTTACTGTTTGTGCATTTAAGTTTTTGTCCTGAAATGCTAAAGACCCCCCCCATCACTGTAAAGGGGGTTGGTTTCCACTCAGTTCTGAACAATGCGGGAAGGGCTTAGACTCACGCCCCTGACAGTGGTGACCACCCCAAGGGAGGATACATAGGCAAATTCCCAAAATAGGTCGGGGGGGACGGTCAACACTGCTCAAAACCAAAGGGTAAAGCTAACACACCTATACTAACAAAAAGGGGGGGGCCTGGGGAAGAAAAAGAACACCCTTTGGGAATAAAGTGGAGGGGTTACTACCAGGAGATTCTTCCAGACCCCATTTTTCAGAGCCCCCTATAGAGGTTTTTTCGTGATCATCGGTTTTTGGGGGGGAAAACTTGGCAGAAAGCCTTTTGTCTACACTGCACAGAAAAACTTCCGTTTTGGCGGCAAAATCTGTTTTTAAGGTTTTTTTGGGGGGCTAAAACCCTTTTTCTTAACATATTTTGGCGCAAATTTAAATTTGTCTCGCTTCTAACACTAAAAATACGTTTTTTTAACGGATTTTTTTTGCTAAAAAATTTTTGTTTTACGGATTTTGGGTTTCCTTCTAAAGTTATTTTGTTTTTGTCACTAAAAAATTTTTTTTTTTTACGAAATTTTGTTCTAAAAATATTTTTTTTTTAGGGTTTTTTGGGCTAAAATAGTTTTGTACGGATTTTACTGCTATGGTATTATTTTTCCCGGGTTTTTCCCACTAAGCCAAATTTTTTTTTAAAAATTTTTGGGGTGCTAAAGTCTGTTTTTTTACGGTTTTTGACGCTAAAACCCTTTAAAAATTTGTTTTTTTGGGCTGCAAAAGTAAAAAAGGGGGGTTAGCAGCAAAAAACCATAAAAAACGTATTTTAGGGCCAAAATCCGAAAAAAAGTATTTTTGGTGACAAAAACGAGATAACCCTTTTTAAGGGGGGAAAAATCCAAAAAAATACGGGATTTTAGCACCAAAATCCCTAAAAAAAATTCCCTTTAAAAACCAGAATCCGTAAAAAAAATTATTTTTTTTGGCCGACAAATTTCGGATAAATTTTTTAGCACCAAATCCGTAAAAAAAACGGATTTTAGCACCAAAAAAACCAAAAAAAAATTTACTTTTGGCCCCGAATTAAAAAAAAATATTTTTGGCGACAAAAGCGAGGGTAACTTTTTTTACAACCCAAAAAACCATAAAACGACTACAAAATGACAAATAAGTTTCAAAAAATGTGCTTTTTAAACCCCTTTTGTAGGGGAGAGTTTTACATCCAAAGCTTTTAAATTTTTCGTAAAAATTTTAAAAAAAAGGGCTTAAAGACAACAAGAAACGCTTGTAAAAAACGCGCCAAAAAAAAAAGCAAATCACAGCAAAAAAACGGAAGTTTTTTCGCTGCTTTTTTACAAGGGATGGACAGAAAACTCGTCTCAAGAACGTTTTTTAGTAATTCGTTTTCAGGTCCCTTTTTTTTTCCCCCTGGGAGGGGGGAAAATAGCCAAGAAATTCACTTCCCTGCAGCCCCTCTACTGGGGAAATCAGTAGGTTTTTTCCATGGGTTTTTAGGACAAGATGGGGCCTTCATTAAAAGAGCTGCTAATTTGGGAACAGCCCTCCACTCTGGGGTAACCCCTAAGGAACCTGGGGCCCTTTCAGACCCCCTCGAAAATTTTTTCCCCCTAGGGTATATGAAAATTTGATTTTTGTAAACTGGACGAAACCCCTTTTAAAAGCAAAAAAATTAAATTTACTTTAAAAAAAAAAGGTTTTTAAGAAGGGGGGTTTTTTTTTAAACCCCCGGAAAAACATAGTCCCGTCCCTGAGTGCAGACAGCATTTTAAAAATGGAAAACCCTGTGTTTGTTGCTTGGGGCAAATGCTCATATACTATTCCCTAGTAACCCAAAACTTTGTCCCCCTGCTGTATTTAGCAGCTGGGAGCCCCAAAAAAAAAAAAGGGAAAAAGTGCAAAAACAGGAAAGCAAAAGAGACAATCAGTAACCCCTGAGCCCCTAAAACAAAAAGCTGCAAAAAATGCACAAAAAAAGTTTGGGGTAATAGATTGATCACTATACAAATTGGGCCCAAGGGTTTTCTAAATTTTAAAAAGGGATAACGTTACTAAAACCATAGCAGGGCATAGCAGCTGCTATGGGGGGCCCCTAGGGTTTAAAAGGGGGCCCCCACTTTTTGGGGGTTGTACCTTTTTTATTTTGTGACTTTTTGCTATGGGAAAAGTTTTGGGTTTCCCCGAAAAATTGGGGATAATTTTTTATTAAACCCTTTAAATTTCAGCTATTGCTTATTTACTGCTTCCTTTTCCCGTGTTTAAGGGGGCCAAACCCCATTTTGCTATGTGGCCTTATAAATTTTTAGTTGAGTTTGCTACGGTGGGGGCCGAAATTTTTTAAAACCCCAATTCCCCCCCACGGAAAGACAGATGCCGGGTGGCCCTTTCCCCCAAAAGCGGGTTCCAGGGTGCCTGGAACGTCCACTTTCCCGGCCCGGGCCCCGTGGGCATGGTATAGTGATTTTACAACCTGTGTACTGTGTAGGGTGTGTAAATTTCTCTTTCCATTGTTTAAAACCCGTGGATCTGAAATCACTGATACAAATCCCCTATGGGGAAAAAAAAGAAAAAAACTGTGAAAAAGTTTTCTCCCCTCATTATTCCCCGGATTTTTGGGAAAAAATAAATAATTTTTTGGGTTTCCCAATTGAAAACCCCAAAACGGGGGAAAGGGTTTTTTCTGATTTTCATGTCAGAGAAAAAACATGCCCTGGGGGTCTTTTTTTATTTCTTATTTTAATCTTCTGGGTTTTTAACTGGGATTTGGGGATCACCGCTGCGTAACGACCCCACCCTATAAATCTATCACACGTTCACACTGTTAACGCCGCAAAAACAAGACAAAAAAAAAAAAAAACAAAAAAATTGTAAATTTTTATTCCATCCCGCGCACATAAAATTTAATAAAAAACGTCAAAAAATCATAAAAGCCAAAGTGGGGGCCAAAAGAAAACATCAATTCAGAACTAAAAAAAAACCCCTTTCCCCAGCTCTGTATATGGGAAAATAAAACAGTTTTGGGTATCAGAAAAAACAAACAATGCAAAAAGTTGGGTTTACATAATAAAAAAAACTTTTTTAAAATGCTTCAACCTAAAAAAAACTATAGAAATCGGGTATTTTCGCAAACATATCGACACACAAACTAACTTGTCAAGATACTGCCGGTACACTGTTAAAAATAAAAAAAACATTTAAACCAAAAGCAGTTTTTCTTTATCCTGACTTTGAAATTTTTGAAACAATCATGGGCCCCCCAAAATGATACCAGTATAAAAACTCAATTCAACCCCAAAAAAACAACCCCCACAAAAGCCCCGGAAAGCAGAAAAATTAAAAAATTTTTAGGGTCTCTTTTTTAAAAGTTTAAAAGCAAAACAAAAAAAAAACAAATTGGGTACGCTTTTTAATCGTATCAACCTGCTGAGAAAAACTAGCATGTCATTTATAAAACCGCAAAGGTGACTGCTGTAAAAAAAAAAAAAATAAAAAACACAAACCCTTTATTTTTGAAAATTTTTTTATTTTCCGATAAAAAATGGGCAAAGCATCATATCCCCCCATAATGGGACCCAAAAAAAACATCCCCCATCCCCCCAAAAAAAAAAAGCCCCTTTAAACAGCTCAAAAAACAGAAAAATAAAAAAGTTATGGCTGTCAGGCTATGATGAAATAGGGAAAAGCAATTTTTTTTCAAACACATTGCTAATTGGTTTTAAAAAATGTAAAACATAAAAAAATATATTAAAAATTTTTATCATAGGCAAAATTTTTTTTTGCACCAACCGCAAGTAATGTTATCCTGTCATTTAACCCGAAAAGCAAAAGCTGTAAAAAAAGAACCCCAAAAGACAAATGGCAGAAAAGCGTATTTTCCCCCCAAATTTTATGGCTAAAAAAATGCCCCAATACAAACCCCCAGATGAGAACCACTGTTTAATCCCTTAGACACCCGGAAGCAAAGATTTGGGTTTAGGGATCTAAATGAATTAAAAACGGTTTCCCGGGGGCACCGTTCTTCCCCGCGAACTTTGGGACAATCAATGGTGGAGACCGAGGGCCCAAGGGGTAACATGGCAGCGGGGGCCTTGTGAAGGCCTCCTTTACGCCCTGTTTTTAATTTCCCCACTTCCGGGGAAGTAAAGGGGGAAACCCCTAAACTTGAACACCCTAATGCAATTTTCAGGGAAAGCATTAGGCGTGAAAAACCAAGGGGGACTCAATTTTTAAATAAATTTAAATTTAAAAAAAAAAGTTTTAAAGTATAAAAAATAAAAAAAAATAAAGTTCAAATCACCCCCCTTTTTTGCCATTTTACAAATAAAAAAAAAAAAAAATATAAAAAAGTTTCACAATTGGGGATCGCCCGGTTTCCCAAAAAAGTCCATCTTTTAACATCATTTATCCCCTACAGCTGAACACCGTAGAAAAAAAAATTCCCAAAAGCCAAAAAATTTTGGTTTTTTTGGTCCCTTTCACGTCCCCCAAAAAAAATTTGGGAAAAAAAGTGATTAAAAAAAATCCACATTTCCAAAATGCAGCAAAAAAAAAGTACAAATTCAGCCCGCAAAAAAAAGCCCCCTCATTGGCGGGCCCCTAAAGGGGTTTTTGTACAAAAAAAAAAAACGGTTTGCAAAAAAATGGCGCCCCCGGCGCAAATTTCAAAAAGAAAAAGTTTGGAATTTTTTTTTTTCCGGGACCCAAAAAAAAAAAACTAAACCCTACATGTTTGATTTTGGGGGATGCGAAACAACCTTAAAATACGATAACACCTTTTTATGTATGGAAGATTGAACGCAGTAAAAGCAAAAACAACCGCAAACATGGTGCATATATTTTTTTATTTTTTTAAAAATTTGTCCCCCCTTGGAAAAATTTTTTCGGGTTTTTCCCGTATAATTTTATAGTAATATGAATAACACCATTTAAAAGTACAAACTTGTTTCCCCGGGAAAAAAAAAAAAGCCCTCATAGGTCTATTTAGGGGGGAAAAATAAAAAAAAGTTATGACTCCGGGAAGGTTTAGGGGGGGAAAAATTTAACGGTGTTTTGCAAAAAAAATGCAAGGTCCTTAAGGGGGGTTTAAAACTATAGGGTGCCCCATCCTACCCGCAAAACCCCATCCAAACACCAGCGGGAATTTGGGTGGGGTTTTTGGTTGGGAAAAGGTTTTTAAACAAGGCTTTGAAAATGTATCCAAAAATGGCGTGGGGAAAAATACCCTTTTTCTGTCTCTCTGAAGTCTGCATTCCAAAACATTGAGCCAGATGTATTAAAAAATGTCTCAGGGTTTTTCCCGGGTTTTGTCCCCGGGTTTGGTTGGTTTCAGGGAAATTCCCTCCCAAAATGGGATTAAGGGCTCACCGGGGGAAATTTAAAAAAGTTTTCCTTTTTGTGAGACACAAATTTTTGTCATCAAACAAATTCCCGAAACAAATTTTGTCGAGCCTTTTCCAGTTTGAAAAAGGCAGGATTAAACCGACCTTTTGTGTACATTCGGGTTTATTCACCCTCATAAATGTGTTTTTAAATCTTCTAAATGTGGCAGACCCCCAAATGTGTAAAACAAAAATTCCCAAATTTTTAAAAATAAAGTTTTTTTGTTAAAACACATTTTTAAAAAGGGAATTTTTTTTTTTTATTTTTTTTTTTTTTTAATTTTTCCATATCAAATTTCAATATTTTTTTTAAAAAATTCTTAAGTCCTTCAGTTTTTTTTCTTTGGGCCCCTAAGCCAATAACAGTCCCAACACTTCCTGTTCTGTAGAGAAAGAATTTTCAGTTTTCTGTTCAATTTTCAGCACAAAGAGGGTCCAACAATGTGTATAGATAACACAGGGCCACCAGTCCCCAAGGAGAAAGCCCAAATTTTACCCTTTCCCCCTCCCTGCAAAAATGAAATTTTTTCCCAGGGCACAGACATGACAGAAAAAATCTCCTAAGAAAATCAATGGGGCTGAATCATTCCCTTTAAATCTCCAAGTTCTGTACTGTTTAAAGCCTCTCCCCCGACTTCTGTTAAAGCAGTCAAACAAGGGCCGGGCCAAAGGGGAAAAATGCAAACCGAAGAACTATTAAAAAATATTGAAATTTATTGAAAAATTAAAAAAAAAACCAAAAATTTTCCAAAAATTTGTTTAACATAAAAATGTGAATTATAGAATGAGTCATTTTTGATGACACATTCCCTTTAAGTGTTTTTTTGCACAAATGCACAGTAAGGCTATGTTCACACGGCTTAATTGCGGGACGTAATTACGCCCCGCAATTACCCCTGGGACGGGGGGGGGCGGGAGCGGGGGAGTAAAGCGGGGCCGGCATTTCCCGGCCCATAACTTTCAGGGGCTAGCGGCGGTATACCCCGCAGAAAGTGACATGCAATTTCCCCCCCGCCCGGCGGCTTCCCCTGGCGGGAGAGGGAGAAACCCATATTTCTCTTGGAACTGTAAAATTACCGAATGACGGGACGTTTTCGGCCCTAATTGGCGACTTCGGCACTAATTTGGACCAAATACGGCCCATTTTAAGCCGTTGAACTGCCTTAATTCTTTCTGTGCTTTTTCTGCAAAAAAAAAAAAAAAAGCCCCAAAAAATGCTCTTATGAAAGCCCCCAAAATTTGTGCATTTTTTTTTTAATTAACTCCATTTCGACTGGTTGCAAATTTAAAAGTTAATTACAAAACCACTTGCATTCAAAAAAAAACAGAAAAAAGGTGCTGTACACGGGCGTTTTTGATGCGGGTTTTTGGACCCCCCGTTTTTGTGCAGAAAGACACAGCAAAAAATATATAATTGTTGCACAAAAAAACCATCAAAAACGCAAAAAAACGCACCGTTAAAAGCCCCAAAGGCTGCTTTCATACAGTGTGGTTTGGGCGGTTTTGGTGCATGTTTTCACTTGCACGAGATTAAAGTCTTTATTCCCAAAAAGCCCCTTTAGTTATCTAAAATGTTCGAAAAGGTTTTACAAAGTGGTGATCAGTTAGGGTCTTTCACACGGTGCGTTTTGATCCTTTTTGATGCGGTTTTTTTGCGGGAAGGCACAACAATTAATGAAAACTTTTTTGCCAAAAAACGCACCAAAAAACGCCAAAAACGCACCAAAACCGCCCATGTAAAGCACCCTTAGGGGTTTTAAAATCCGAAAATTAAAACAAAATGATTAATTAGACTTGAAACCTTTGCAAAACAGTTAACAAAAAGAAGTTTGCGGCAATAAAAGCTTAATTGTGTGCAGTACTGACTGTGAAAAACCACACCAGGTGAAAGCGCCCTAACTCAACGTGAGAACCCAGTCTAAGGGAGTGTTCACACGGCATAATTGCGGAGCGTACAGTACACGCCGCAATACGCCATGTGTTTTGGGAGTTGCGCTGATCTGTGTATTCCCCGAGCCTGATAGTGAGGGGGGGGGGAGGGGGGGGGGGCGCAGCCGCCGGGGCCCCATTGATGCCGCAAAAAATTGCATGTCATTTCTCCCCCGCGTACAATCGATCATATTGTTGACGGGGGGAGGAGGGGTGATCCAATTCCACGGAGAATGGGTTTTTCCAAATTGCGGCTGCATTTTTCCGCAACAAACCAACACCGGGGAAGTCGCCCAAAAAAACCGTGTGAACTACACACAGGCAGTTTTGGTGCAGTTTTCACTGCCTCCAATTAAATGTTAATTCCACAAACTTCTTTACTTCTTAAACTGTTTGGAAAAGTGAAAAACCCAATTAGTAGTTGTACCACAAGACTTCAAACACTTTAATTTATTTTTAAGTGAAATAATTTTTGAACAAATTTTGACAAAGAAAAGCTTGCGGTAATAAAGGCATTTAAATTTGGGGCGTGGTTACAACTTCACCAAAACTGCTTGGTAAAGTCCCGGGGCCCCCTTTTTCACGGTAATGGAAAAAACCAGTTTGGGTTTATCCGGCCGGGTTTTTTTCCTGTATTTGTGCCCTTCCCCTGGCCGTGGGGGGGGGCAGCTTTTTCCCCGATGACGAGAAAAAACCCTCCCCCTTCCCATTGAAGCACAATTGTCCCAAAACCGACGGAAGAATGAACATGCACAATTTTTTTTCAGGCGGCCGGCGGGCTGAAAAACCCCCGGGGGAAAAACCCTGCAGTGGGGGCATGCCTAAGGGTGCTTTTAGGATTTACCCCCCTTTTACGAAAACCCCGCTTTTTTTCTGCTATCATGACATTTCTGGGGGAAAAACAATCCATGCGTAAGCCTTCTCAGAAAAATTCTGTCTGTTTCACACAAACATTTTTTGGGGGAAAACAAACGCCATTTTCTGAGCAAATCCATAAGTGGACCCGCGGAAAGAAAAGTAGCATCCTTCCTTTATGTTTCCAATTGCAATAAAATCACTCCGGGGTTTTGGGTAAAAAACTGAGTTAATTTTTTCCCCAAAAAAATGGTGTGTGAAAGCAGCCTTGGGCACTCTTTTTGGGGAGATTTTTTTGAGTGTGCCCAACATACAAACAAGTGAATTCAGGCACTGTAAAACACGGAAACTGTACAAAAAGCGAAAAATTGCTGTAAAACCTGCATTGTTTCTACACATTTAAAAAAGGATTTTTTTTGCAGTTTTTTTCGGGTTACATTGTAAAAAGAATCCACAGTGGAATCATGTTCTCATAGGCTCACTTGACATTGTGGGGCCCACTGACAAAAAACATCAACACAATGCTAACCAAATTACCCGGGAAGAATCCACTAATAGCCGGGAGACGCACACCCCACAGGTCCCTTATTTTCTTCTGTGGATTTCAAAAGAAAATTGCAAAAAAGGAATTCCACTAGTGCCCCCCAAAATCCAAACTGCACACAATCAGCTTGTATTTAAAGGGAATGTTTCATCAAAAAAAAGTCAATGTTTAAGTCCCATTTTTTTGTTAAACAATTTTTTTTAGGATTTTTTTTTTTTTTTTTCATATCACTTTCAATATTTTTTAAAAAATTCTTAAGTCTTGCAGTTTTCACTTTGGCCACTGGCCCTTTGTTTGCACTTTTTTAAAACAGCAGCAAGAGATGCTTTACAGTAGCTTCATGCACATGGGGAGCTTAAGACGACTCATCCCTTAACTTCTAGGGGAGATTTTTTCAGCCCTGCTCTGTGACCGGGGAAGAATCAGTGCGGGGAGGTAAAAGGGGTGAACTGGACATTCCTCTTTGACTGGTGGTCCTGTTTATCTATTCACAGGGGTTTTCCCCTTTTCAGTTTGATCCTTTTTTGTGCGGGAAAATGAGCAGACAACTGAGAACCTTTCTGTACAGAACAGGAAGTGTCAGACTATTATTAGGTTTTTTGGCCAAAGTGAAAGTGCAGGACTTAAAATTATTAAAAAAAATTTAAATGATACGGAAAATTTAAAAAATTAAAACCCAAAAAAACTTAAAAAATGTTTGAACATAAAAAAAGTGAGTTAAACAATAAATCTTTTTAATGACACATTCCCCTTTAATTTAATCAAGTGCAGGGCACATGACTCAGTGGCAGCAATTAGAAATCCGTTTAGCTGCAGTAAGGAAAATTACTGGCACTACGGTTAACCTAAGGCAATTTTTTAATGAAATTACGAAAAAAAAAAATAGAATTATTTAATCTTGGAGGAGGAGTCTACAGATTTTTTTTTCATGAAAAAGACCGCACCACACTGAAATATGTTTACAGCAAGAGAAATCAACAAGTGCACCAACACCTACTAATATCTTTTACAAATAGACAAATTAATTTACAGAGCTTAAATAACTCAACTTGAGAAGGTATTTTAGGGCAATTTATTAAAGAACGGGCAACCTAACCGCTGTGACACATTCGGGTATTTAGGCCCAAAACTGTTTTTAAACCCACCAGATTGAAAAGGGGCGACATGCAGAAAAGATCGTTTCCCCACGCCAGTTTTAAGGGCATTAAATGAGTTATAGTGCACCTGAAAAATAAACCCGCCAAAAATTGCCTGTGGATACCTTGAAAGTTTTTTAAATCACCTAATTTAGGTGTAACCAAAAAAAAGCATAGCATACATTGCTAGTATGGATGCGCCACTTTAAGCCATTCAAAAGTGTCAAATGCGCCATTTTTGGTGTACTACAGTTCTTTTATATAGAGAATTGGTGTCAACATTTTTTAAAACAAAATACACCCCAAAAAATGGTGCGCTCTAAGGGGACATGTCGCCCTAAATTTTGCAGAACTTTCAAGCATTAAACTGCGCCAGCAGCTCCCCGAAGCAAGCTGTTTGTGGGGGGTTTGGTTAGGGAAAACCCAGCAAACACCTGTTACTGCCACAGAAATGTAATATTACATTGCGCCCATGTGACATCTTTTTGTCCCAAAGTTTTCCCAAGGGGTGGGATTCCCTTTAGTTTTTAAGCCCTCTGGGCAGAGTCCTTTTTCCCCTCTGATCGTTTGTCGCTTTTTAAGTTGATGATGTTTTGCTATTTTTTGTCTGGTTTTTAACAGTCATATGAAAAATTTTGGGGCACCCCTTTTAAATCTTAATCATTTTTAGTTCTAAATTTTGGGATTTTTGCAACACCCATTTCAATTTGATATATCTAAAAAACTAGGGCACAGAATATTTCCGGATTGAAATGAGGTTTATTTAATAACACAAAATGTGCAATAGCTTAAAACCAAAATTTGCCCGGTGAAAAAGTAGGGGCCCCCAACAGAAAAGTGACATTAATTTTTATAATCCTCCTTTTGAAAAAATAACACCTTATCGCTTCCTTAGCTTTTAATCATTTCCTGGAAAGATTTTTGACCATCCTTTTACAAAACATTCAAGTTCATTTAAGTTTGAGGGTCCCGACATGGACACCCCTTCAAAGTATCCCACAGATGTTCAATGATTTTCAGGTCTGGGGACGGGGAGGGCCATTCCAGAACATTGTAATTGTTCCTCTGCATGAAGCCTGAGTAATTTGGAGCTTGTTTGGGACATTGTTTTGCTGAAATACCACCCCCGGCGTAACTTCAAATTCATCATGATTCTTGTACTTTATTTGAAGAATCTGCTGAAACTGAGTTGAACCCATGGACCCTCAATTTTAAAACAAGATTCCCGGGGTGGGGGTATTGGCCACACAGGCCCCAAAGCATGAGGAACCCACCAAATTTTACGGGGGCACAAGTGTTTTTTTTTGAAAGACGTTTTTTTGGGACCCCATGCAAAAACGCCTTTTAAAATGACCAAAAAACTCAATCTTTGTTCTCATCCACAGGCCCTTTTTCCCAAAATAAAGTGGCTTGCCCAAAATGTGCTTTTGCATACCTCAGCGACTTTTTGTGGCGTGCTCTCAGAAAGGGCTTTTTGCATCACTCTCCCAACAGCTTCCCTTTGCTGTATTGTTGCCCGATGCACAGGACACCATCGCAGCAAGATGATGCGCAGCCTTTGGAGGTGGTCTTTGGTTGTCCTTCCTTCTCATCATTTTTTTCTCTCCTTTCTGTATTTTTCTTGGCCGCCACTTTGGGGGTTTAAAAAGAACTGTCCCGTGGGCTTCCATTTCCTTACTATTTTCCTCACAGTGGGAAATGACCGGTTAAATCTCTGAGACAACTTTTTGTATTTCCCCTAACAACATTTGAACAATCTTTTTTTTAATCATTTGAGATTTGTTTTTTGGAGCCCATATGCCACTCTTCCCCAGATTTAAAAAGGGGGAAAAAACTTGCAATTGGCCCCCTTTTAAAACCTTTTCTCCATTGGATACACCTGGCTAGAAGTTCAAAGCTCATGAGGTTAAAAACCAAAGTTTTGCTTCAGAAAGTCAGTAAAAAGTATTAGGAGATTTAAATCAATAAAATGAAAAAGGGTACCCCCCAATTTTTGCACCAGTCAAATTTTTTATTTTTTTTTTTTTAAAAATATTTTATTAGGTACTTCCATAATCATAATAAGTAACACATTAATAACAAAATACCTAAACCCAAAAATTTTCATATATACTAGAACACAAAAAAAAACCGTATCAATTTGCACAATGTTCAGAAACAAATAAGAAATACAAAACGCTGACAAATTTACTATGAAACTTTTTTAGCAAAAGGTGTGTTGCTCAATAGATTGTTCTAATGTCAGATTTTGGGGCTTCAGGATAAGCAAACAACTAAAACAAAAAAAAACAGAAAAAAAAAAATAGAACATCTAAAGCCAGTTGTCTATACAAAATTTCCGTTGATCAACCCCAAAACATTAAAATGAAGGGGGGGTTCACTTGGATTCAAAAACACAACTTTTCCCCTCCCAACCCATGTAGCATTGGGCGTTGCAGCCTACCCAGAGATCCTATCATGGTTTCCCCCCTAAACCAACGTATATTGAAAAATTCTATAATTTATTATTTCGTTTTGCTGTAAAATTTTTCTATGAAGGGTCTCCATTTTTGAAGAATTTTTTTTTCCCTTACCTCCTTATGACGTTCAACAATAATTGGTCGGTAGGCATAAAACCAATTTTGCCCATCACCATGTTCAGATCCGGGACCCTGGGCCAAACCCCCTGGGCCCGCAAAAAATCTTTGCCGCCATTATACTATATGGACGTTTTTTCACCCTTTGACCTTGTTGCGAAGGTCTACAATTCACTTTTTCCCTGGCCATGTAACGGAACATATTTTAGAGGGCAAAATTTGGTTTAAAAAGCTATTGCACATTTGTGTTAGTACAATAAACCCCCATTTCAATCAGGGGAAAAATTACTGTGTCCATCAGTTTTTTAGATAAAATCAAATTGAAATGGCTGTTGCAAACACCCAAATATTTAGAACTAAAAATTATTAAGATTAATAGGGGTACCCAAACTTTTTCATATGACTGTATAAGGGGCTGTCCAACCCCTATTATATCATTTTATGCTTCTGATGTAGTAATAAAAAAAAAATGTCCTACCACTCACCATCAAAAATACATGCCCTGCCACTCACCACCAAAAATACATGCCCTGCCACTCACCACCAAAAACAAAATGCCCTGCCCCTCACCCCCCAAAAACACATGCCCTGCCACTCACCACCAAAAATACATGCCCTGCCACTCACCACCAAAAACACATGCCCTGCCACTCACCACCAAAAACACATGCCCTGCCACTCACCACCAAAAACACATGTCCTGCCACTCACCACCAAAAATACATACTCTGCCACTCACCACCAAAAATACATGCCCTGCCACTCACCACCAAAAATACATGCCCTGCCACTCACCACCAAAAATACATGCCCTGCCACTCACCACCAAAAATACATGCCCTGCCACTCACCACCAAAAATACATGCCCTACCACTCACCACCAAAAATACATGCCCTGCCACTCACCACCAAAAATACATGCCCTACCACTCACCACCAAAAATACATGCCCTGCCACTCACCACCAAAAATACATGCCCTGCCACTCACCACCAAAAATACATGCCCTGCCACTCACCACCAAAAATACATGCCCTGCCACTCACCACCAAAAATACATACCCTGCCACTCACCACCAAAAACACATGCCCTGCCACTCACCACCAAAAAGACATGTCCTGCCACTCACCACCAAAAACACATGCCCTGCCACTCACCACCAAAAGTTCATGTCCTGCCACTCACCACCAAAATTTCATGTCCTGCCACTCACCACCAAAAATAAAAGCACAGCCACTCACCACCCAAAATACATGCACTACAACTCACCACCAAAAATACATGCCCTGCCTCTCACCACCAAAAATACATGCCCTGCCACTCACCACCAAAAATACATGCCCTGCCACTCACCACCAAAAACACATGCCCTGCCACTCACCACCAAAAATATATGTCCTGCCGCTCACCACCAAAAATTCATGCCCTGCCACTCACCACCAAAAATACATGCCCTACCACTCACCACCAAAAATACATGCCCTCCCACTCACCACCAAAAAAACATGCCCTGCCACTCACCAGCAAAAAAAATGCCCCGCACTCACCACCAAAAACACATTCCTGCCCCCTCACCACCAAAATTCAGTCCGCCAACCACCACCAAAAATTCAGTCCTGCCCCCTCCCCCAAAAGTTCATGTCCTGCCACTCCCACCAAAAAATTTATGTCGCCACCACCACCAAAAAATTTAGCTACCCCACCCCAAAAATACATACCTGCCCCTCACCACCAAAAATACATACCTCCCCCCCACCCCCAAAAATACATGCCCTGCCACTCACCCCCAAAAATACTGCCCTGCCACTCACCCCAAAAATACATGCCCTGCCACTCACCACCAAAAAAAAATTTTTTGCCGCCACCACCAAAAAATTTATGCCCTCCACCACCCCCCAAAAAAACATGTCCTACCCCCTCACCCCCAAAAATACATGCCCAACCCTCACCACCAAAAAATACATCCCTGCCACTCCCCCAAAAAACACATGCCCGCCATCACCCCCAAAAATAAAACTTTTTGCCGCCCCACCCACA